>JBBBDQ010001014.1:7500-167500 GCA_037127315.1 Ascarosepion bandense | reverse complement strand
ACTTGGCTGGCAACCAGTCTACCACAGAAAGTAATGGCACCCTCCTGCGGGATAATCTTCTGCCCAGTCAGTCATGTCTCTTTCGAGACATGATCACCCAAGCGTGTATTACGTATGGCACTTGACTGTACCGCTTTGATGTAATTTAAACTTCAATAAAATACTTCATGAATCGGAAGAAACACCCAGATGGTGCATAGGGCAGCAACTTTTTGTTGCTGTAACAAACTGTTATTTACGGGGCAGGGTTGTTAGCCCTGCACCCAACCCCCAGACCTGGAGGACCATTCTTGATCCTTACGTTTATAGCACCTGGTATTCCCAAATGGTTACCCATTTAAGTACTGACCAGGCTCAATGCTGCTTAACTTCGGTGATCAGACGGGAACTGCTGTATTCAACACGATATAGCCGTAGACACAAGAAACTAAAATACTAAACACAAAATGAATGTTGCGTGGGATGTATTGATATCTTTTTTATCTATAATCGTGTCGCCCCAAGCAAGGCATTTTACTGCCACTGTTGTGCAGGGGGTTACATAGGAGGAATGTTATGAGAAAGAGTAAAAGGTTACAGGGGGTATCAGGACGAGGGTAAGAGAAGGATGAGAATACTGATGAGAGGGGGCTGGACGAAGAAAGGAGAATGAGAGAGAGGATGCAGGTTAGTGAGACATGAGATGACTATTGACTTTACATTTGAATTCTTGAAGATTGTAATTGTCACGAAAGTAAGTAAGTGGAAGGGAATTCCACAGGCGGGAAGTGCGAGAAAAGAAGCTGTTGGAGTAAATTATCAAGACTGGACGTCGATTTGACGAAGAACTAAGCTTTCAAAAACCTAGTGTCAGTGGGATAATTTGCAATAATTATTATTTCTTTTGATAGCAAAGATGGCACTGACTCTATTTGTGGGACTACACTTGGTCGTACTGCATACAATGGCAGCGACAACAACATTGCAAATGACCACACTTTGAATTACCAGTAGCTCAGTAGAACGGCTTTACTGTGGATAATATTAATGACTTCTAGCAACGTGGCATCGCAATGTTTTATTACGTTTCCCAATGATTAATTGATAAATGAAATATAAAAAAAAAACGAAATGGAGAAGAATATAAATTCAGCCAGAAAAGAAATAAAGAAAAAATAAAAAAAAATCGAATATAAAGAAGAAAAATAATTCTTTAATAACAACAAAAATGAGAAGAAAAAAGATTAAAATATATTAAAGAAAAGAAAATCACTTAATCTCTGAAAGAAAGCCGGTTTAAATTAAAGGATAAGAGGTTATAATTAGGACCAACGTTCTAGAAGAACAATTGCGACAAAGAAAAACTGCGGATAGTCTGTCTGCAGAAAATGCCTAACGGTTTGCTTGTAAGCTCAAAAATAAAGCCAGTTTTATAAAGATGTTCCAAATGATGTTCTAGACGCTTGGTTCCCAACCAGTGGTTCATGGACCCTTAGGGGTTCATGAAAGAATTTCAAGGGATTCAAAAGATTCTAATGCCTACCGGCGTATACTCATAATGTCAGTTTTCAATTAACTTGTCCAAGGAAATCATAGATCACTTGTCTCAACTTCATGATGAATTTCACCGTTATTTTCCTGACTTAAGCCCTCGGCATGCAGGATTGGCAAAAATCCCTTCTTATGTCAGGCTGATCATGTGTTAGAAGACACACAAGAAGAGTTCATTGAGTTTATCAACGATTCAAAAGCCAAGAATATGTTCCAGTCAAAATCATTGTCTAGCTTCTGGCGTTCAATGATGGAATTTTATCCAAAAGTGATCTTGCAATTCGAGTTCTTTTTGACTTTCGTTTCAACCTACCTGTGTGAAAGCGGGTTTTCTGCATTATTCACAATAAAAACAAAATCAAAGAACAAGCTATCTATAGAAGATGGCTTGAGGTGTGCACTGGTCTCTACTGAACCAAGAATTCATAAGCTGATTGCTCAAAAACGACCACAAAAGTCCCATTTAGAAATATAGAGTAAAATAATTGTTTTTTCAAGAAATAAAGTTTCTTTCATTCACTTCTGTTTTTTGATTTTTTAGTGTTCTTTTTTTTCATACATATGTTTCATTTGTACAGGTTTTACGATTTTTTTTATTCATACATTCGCTCGTAAACCCAAAAATAAAGCCAGTTTTATAAAGATATTTTTTGTGTGCAATACCTACAACTATAACAACGTTAACATAACATTTTTCCTAGGTGTTTTGCTTAAATAAAGGAGGGCTGAATGAAATGTTTTTTGACTTTATATGAGTTTAAAGCTTAATCAGCATAATAACGCAGGGTATTTTACATGAATATATTTTTTTACGGAAAAATCTTTTATTTTTGCTGGTTCAACTTATTCCGTTGTAGGGGTCCACAGGGGGTCCACAGGGGGTCCACAGGGGGTCCACAAGTGAATAAGTGACCTATGCACCATTAGGTATGATGGATAAATGATGATGATACTTAAATATAGGAGGGCTGAATGAAATGTTTTTTGATTTTATATGAGTAAGTTTAAAGCATAAAATCAGCATACTAACGCATGGCATTTTACATGAATATATTTTTTTTACAGAAAAATCTTTTATTTTTGCTGGTTTAACTTATTCCGTTTTCCACAAGTGAATAGGTGACTGGAAAAGGGGGAACGGGACAAAAAAGTTGGGAACCACTGGATTAACCAGACTTATTCCCCATAGACACGATTTGTTAAATATTTTACGCTGGCAGGGACAATCAGGAGATTCCAGTTGGATAAATTTTCAGTTGGATAATGCCCAGTTGGATAAATGGACAAGGGCCACATAGGATGACCGTCAAGCAGGAGGGATAAGAAACTTTCAGGGAAAGAGTGGAATCGTTATCATAAATTGACAAGATTCACTTGGAAAGAACCTCAAGCAGGAAGAAACGTTCAGTGAAAAAGTGCAAGCATCATTATAAGTTGATGAGAGCCACTTGGATAGAGCCATAAGCAAGAGAGCAAAGAAATTTTCCGAAAAGCAGCCGAATCTTTATTATAAATAGACAAGAGACATATGTAAACAGTGTGACACAAGAGAGCCAAGAAACTTCCAGCAAAACAGCATAATTGCTAGTATAAAAAGTCGGCAGTTACTTGAAAAGAGCGTCAAGCACAATAGCCATGAACGTTCAGGAAAACATTAGAATCATCCCTATAATTAGACAAACTAGCGTCAAGCATGTGGATCAAAAGATTTTTTTGTCAAAAACTGCAACATCATCATTAAAAATAGACTAGGGCAAATTGAAAAGACCGTTAAGCACGAGGGCCAAGGAACTTTCATGAAATAGAAAAATATCGCCATTATATATGGACGAAAGCATACTTGGGAAGATCATCAACACGAAGTCTAAGAAACATCTAAGAAAATAGCAAAATCGTCTTTACAAATAAACGAGGGCCTCTTGAAAGAAAGCGTCCATCTCTAGGACTAAGAAATGTTCGGGGAAACAGTAGAATCCTCATTATAAGTAGATGAGTGCATACCTCGCAAGGGCCTCAGATACCAAGACTAAGAAACGTTCAGGAAAACGTCGGTATCATCATTACAAACATACGAGAGAACACTTGGAAAGAGCGTCAATCACTAAGGATAAGAAAACTTTAGAAAACAGCGGTATCGTCATTATAAACAGAGTAGAGCTACTTGGAAAGTGCCTCAAGCAAGATGGCCAAGAAAACATTGGTATCGTCTTTATAAATAGACGGGAGCACAATTAAAAATATCGTCAACCAATAGGGCCAAGAAACTTACAGTAAAACAGCAGAACCCTCATTACAAGTACACGAGAGCCACTTGGAAAGTGCAGCAATCACGAGATCGAAAAAACTTTCAGCAAACAGCAGAATCGCCATTATAAATAGACATTATCCTCTTGGAATGAGCATTTAGAAGGTGGCCCAGAAACTTAAAAAAAAAACAAAACAACGAAATTGTCATCTATTTATAGACGAATGCCCCTTGGAAAAAGCGTCAAGCACGAGGAACAGGAAACTAAAAAACCCAGAAGAATTGCTATTATCAAGATCGTTTTCATTTCACCGAAGAATTTAGTTTCGTTGTTTTTGACTGTCGAACAAAAAGAGAATGAAAAAAAAAATACCGGCAAAATCATTTCCATTCCAATTCCTTTAAATACAAAAAGGTATCAATATTTTAGCTGATTCTGAAATCCGCATCTTGTTGCCTCTGTTATACCTACTGGCTTAAATAATTAGTTACCGCTCTCTTCCTCGTCTTACATCATAATTGCTAATGCTATTTTCATCAGTATCTTCAACTGATAACAAGTGATATAACTTTGAATCATCTGAGGCTTATTTTTATGTCTATCTCCTGGAGAATTTGTTCCAAATGATCAACCCCTATCATCAAAATGTACGACTCTCTTTGCAATTAATACTTGTCGTATTAAGAAGTATCATTGTTTTTTAAAGTCTTTAGTTTTTTCTTTTTAATCATTTCACCCCAAGCAAGGCATTCCACTGCCACTATTGCGCATGGGGTTATATAGGGGAAGGTAAAGAGAAAGAGTGGTTAGATATAGGAAATGTCAGAAGGAGGGTGATAGACGGGAAAGGATACCGAGACTGAGGGTTGGGTAGATGGGAAGAGTGTTTGAAAGAATGGATGCGAGTTAGTGTGTTAGGAGGTGTCTATTTACCTTACATTTAAACTCCTGGAGATTGTAGCCGTCGGGGAAGCAATCATATTGTTATAGAAATATTTTGTTGTTGTATCATTATATTATTTCGATTATATAATTTAACTCTAATTTAACCTCAATTAGTTTTTTTTATTTATACGAGAAATTTTATTTTTTGTTTCGAATACGAAATTTGATTGATTCATTTTCCGGTGATGCTATTATTATGAAAAGTTCTCAGAAGTGAAAAGGCAAACATTTTGAATCCTGACATTTTGACAGACTAACAAACAAATCCAGTTTGTCCTATCAATCACAACAGTAATGTACTGGTAAAATATGCAATAATCATGTCGCGCTATATACACTGGTATTTATTTGGGGCATGAAAACAGAACAATAAATAGAAGTGTGCAAAAGTTTATAGCATAAAACCTATTTTCAAGATTGTATTCTATCTCCATTTTTGAAAAAACAAAAACAACAGAACGCGAGGATATTTTAACATACTTACAGAAATAATACACAGAAAGCATCTTTTATGCTATTTTAATTCTTTTTATATTTTGACGAAAACAACTTAAACATATCAACACAAGTTAACACTTCACAAAGAGCCTATCAGAATTGGCTGATTAAACAAGTGCGTTTGTTTACAAATAAATCTAATAATATACATTATTGAATCGTATAGTGTGACCAAGCGTCGAAATTAGCAATTTAATTGTGATTTTTTTATGACAAATGAATTTCGATACTACGACAACTAGGTATCTAAATCTAAACTTATTTATAAATGGAATTTTCTGTGTGTGTATGTGTCTGTGTGTGTGTGTGTGTGTCCGTTACCTATAGACTCCGAAACGGCTGAACCGATTTTCTTGAAAATTTACACAGTTGTACGATAAGCATCTGCGAGTGTACTAAGCTTGGTTTTGTGTCGAGGTACCCCCGATAAATATCGAAAATCGATAATCGAAAAAATCGGGTTATAGAAGGAGTGGTCCAATTTTCATCAAATTTCATGCACTCATAGACAAAGACATAAGAAACGATATTCAGAAATTTCAAGGTTGCAGTTCTTACAATAGTGCAGAAAATCGATAATATATATAAAAGGCAAGATGTTTTCGTGTGCGTCTGTTTATCTGCCTGTATGTCTGTATTTTTTCAGCCCTTCTTTTTAGTTTTTGCTTCGGGTTTGGCTCTAAGTAGGTATAATTGTAGTTCTTAGTCTCAGCCATGATACCATTTACTCAGAAGACTTATTTAGCCTTCAAAATTCAGTTTACGACGAAAAAACTTATTTGATATCGATACTAGGAAATGAAAATTTAACTTCCATCTATTCATTTTTCTTTCAGTCTACGGTTTCGCTCTAACTGGAAACAACTATTGCTTTTTAGTGTTTCGTGCCAACGTCCAAAGAGTCTGAGCTCCATGACCATGGATTAGTTTTAAAGCTTTCATTACACCCGAACAACGCCGGGCTATACTGCTAGTAAACTTATAAATGGCCAGTATGTCTTTCAAGTCATTCTTGATTTTGATGGTCTGAACCGCGTGAAATAGCTGAATTTACTTCTCATAACTTCTTCTTCTTCTATGTGCCTTTTCCCTTCAGGACGTATGCGATCATAGCTTTCCACGTCTTCCTATCCCTGGTGGCTCTTAGCACGCCTTCTCCTGTTACACTATGCAACCCTCGTTCCATCATCCACGTGATTAGGTCCTTCAAATATGTTATCCGTTGCTTTCCCCTGTCTCATTTTCCCTCTATCTGGCCTGTTAGTACCAGGTTCTCCAAGCCTTCTTTCCTCATTGCATATCCCAGGAACTTCAGGTGTCTCTTCCTGATGCTCAGTATTAATTTCCTTTTTGTTTCCATCATTTCTAGAACCTCATCATTGCTCACATGCTCGATCCATGATATTCGCAGCATCCTCCTGTAGAACCACATTTCAGTTGCTTCCAGTTTTTTCTTCATCTTTGATGGTATTGTCCAGCATTCATTGCCATATTGAAGAACTGACGACACATAGCGATCCAGTACTCTCCTCTTTGTTTCTGTCGAAATTGACCTGTTTCTTAATACTTTACGCAACTTCTGGAGTGCTTCCTTCGCCATGCCAATTCGCCTTCGGATCTCTGTGTCGCACTTTCCGTCTTCTGTTATAACACTTCCCAGGTATTTAAATTTTTATACCTGCTTGATTCTAGTATCCCCGACCTGTAATTGACATATTGGGCCGCTTTTTTTACTGATGACCATGCATTCGGTTTTCTTGCAGTTTATTTACGATATGAATTTGGTTGGAATTACCTGAAACAGATTGATGCAACACTCTCTCTGCTATACTGCCTGGGGCTAACACTACCCGACTTTATAGAGGGTGGAGGTGCTAACTTGAGGAGCTCACAAATAGAAATTGAAATATGAGTAGCGTTAAAACTGATAAAATTTAGAAATAAATTCAATCCGGAAAGGATTAAATATTTTGTTAGAAGCATCATCATCCATTTTATACTTTATATTTTTATATTTGATTGTTTTAGATTAAGACAATAATTATTATATTTTCTATTATAGTGAAAATATTTGTGATATTCAAAATTCAGTTTATCATTAGCCACTAGGGTGAAAATCGAGCATCTAGATAAGTTCATGCAATACCATTCAAATCCTATATAATCCATCAACGAAGTACATCTGGGCACACAAAGTAAAATTACACCCCCCCCCGCAAAATCAGATCCAAACGGCTAAAAGCATTTTGGAAAAACCCAACTAGAGCAAATTTCACAAGTCGGCATGAAAAGCAAAATTCTGGATCCTAACTGGATAAGAAATAGAAAATTCATATTACCACATCGGTAAAACATTTTTTCACTCATAAAGAAGAAAATGCCTCTGGGAGCCGGTCACATGACCAGATTTAACTACTTAAGGACATTCCGTGACCGGTCAAGACAGTCAGCATGGAGAGCGGTTAACTGATTGAACTTGTGGCAATGTAGCAAAAGAAATCCCAAGAAGCCGACTCGGATGCAAGGGCGCGTCACATTTCCATTCAACCTTTTGTTCCAACTTTCTTTTCTTCTTTTTCACACCCATCCGAAGCGAGCAACAACAACAGGACGCGTTAAGTACAATTTGTTTATTTGTTTTACCTTCTTCGAAATTAGCAATTTAATTGTGATTTTTTAAAGACAGATGAATTTCGATACTACGACAACTAGGTATCTAAATCTAAACTTATTTATAAATGGAATTTTCTGTGTGTGTATGTGTCTGTGTGTGTGTGTGTGTGTCCGTTACCTATAGACTCCGAAACGGCTGAACCGATTTTCTTGAAAATTTACACAGTTGTACGATAAGCATCTGCGAGTGTACTTAGCTTGGTTTTGTGTCGAGGTACCCCCAATAAATATCGAAAATCGATAATCGAAAAAATCGGGTTATTGCCATATTGAAGAACTGACGACACATAGCGATCCAGTACTCTCCTCTTTGTTTCTGGCGAAATTGACCTGTTTCTTAATACTTTACGCAACTTCTGGAGTGCTTCCTTCGCCATGCCAATTCGCCTTCGGATCTTTGTGTCGCACTTTCCGTCTTCTGTTATAACGCTTCCCAGGTATTTAAATTTTTGTACCTGCTTGATTCTAGTATCCCCGACCTGTAATTGACATATTGGGCCGCTTTTTTTACTGATGACCATGCATTCGGTTTTCTTGCAGTTTATTTACGATATGAATTTGGTTGGAATTACCTGAAGCAGATTGATGCAACACTCTCTCTGCTATACTGCCTGGGGCTAACACTACCCGACTTTATAGAGGGTGGAGGTGCTAACTTGAGGAGCTCACAAATAGAAATTGAAATATGAGTAGCGTTAAAACTGATAAAATCTAGAAATAAATTCAATCCGGAAAGGTTTAAATATTTTGTTAGAAGCATCATCATCCATTTTATACTTTATATTTTTATATTTGATTGTTTTAGATTAAGACAATAATTATTATATTTTCTATTATAGTGAAAATATTTGTGATATTCAAAATTCAGTTTATCATTAGCCACTAGGGTGAAAATCGAGCATCTAGATAAGTTCATGCAATACCATTCAAATCCTATATAATCCATCAACAAAGTACATCTGGGCACACAAAGTAAAATTACACCCCCCACCCCCCCCCCGCAAAATCAGATCCAAACGGCTAAAAGCATTTTGGAAAAACCCAACTAGAGCAAATTTCACAAGTCGGCATGAAAAGCAAAATTCTGGATCCTAACTTGATAAGAAATAGAAAATTCATATTACCACATCGGTAAAACATTTTTTCACTCATAAAGAAGAAAATGCCTCTGGGAGCCGGTCACATGACCAGATTTAACTACTTAAGGACATTCCGTGACCGGTCAAGACAGTCAGCATGGAGAGCGGTTAACTGATTGAACTTGTGGCAATGTAGCAAAAGAAATCCCAAGAAGCCGACTCGGATGCAAGGGCGCGTCACATTTCCATTCAACCTTTTGTTCCAACTTTCTTTTCTTCTTTTTCACACCCATCCGAAGCGAGCAACAACAACAGGACGCGTTAAGTACAATTTGTTTATTTGTTTTACCTTCTTCGAAATTAGCAATTTAATTGTGATTTTTTAAAGACAGATGAATTTCGATACTACGACAACTAGGTATCTAAATCTAAACTTATTTATAAATGGAATTTTCTGTGTGTGTATGTGTCTGTGTGTGTGTGTGTGTGTCCGTTACCTATAGACTCCGAAACGGCTGAACCGATTTTCTTGAAAATTTACACAGTTGTACGATAAGCATCTGCGAGTGTACTTAGCTTGGTTTTGTGTCGAGGTACCCCCAATAAATATCGAAAATCGATAATCGAAAAAATCGGGTTATTGCCATATTGAAGAACTGACGACACATAGCGATCCAGTACTCTCCTCTTTGTTTCTGGCGAAATTGACCTGTTTCTTAATACTTTACGCAACTTCTGGAGTGCTTCCTTCGCCATGCCAATTCGCCTTCGGATCTTTGTGTCGCACTTTCCGTCTTCTGTTATAACGCTTCCCAGGTATTTAAATTTTTGTACCTGCTTGATTCTAGTATCCCCGACCTGTAATTGACATATTGGGCCGCTTTTTTTACTGATGACCATGCATTCGGTTTTCTTGCAGTTTATTTACGATATGAATTTGGTTGGAATTACCTGAAGCAGATTGATGCAACACTCTCTCTGCTATACTGCCTGGGGCTAACACTACCCGACTTTATAGAGGGTGGAGGTGCTAACTTGAGGAGCTCACAAATAGAAATTGAAATATGAGTAGCGTTAAAACTGATAAAATCTAGAAATAAATTCAATCCGGAAAGGTTTAAATATTTTGTTAGAAGCATCATCATCCATTTTATACTTTATATTTTTATATTTGATTGTTTTAGATTAAGACAATAATTATTATATTTTCTATTATAGTGAAAATATTTGTGATATTCAAAATTCAGTTTATCATTAGCCACTAGGGTGAAAATCGAGCATCTAGATAAGTTCATGCAATACCATTCAAATCCTATATAATCCATCAACAAAGTACATCTGGGCACACAAAGTAAAATTACACCCCCCACCCCCCGCAAAATCAGATCCAAACGGCTAAAAGCATTTTGGAAAAACCCAACTAGAGCAAATTTCACAAGTCGGCATGAAAAGCAAAATTCTGGATCCTAACTGGATAAGAAATAGAAAATTCATATTACCACATCGGTAAAACATTTTTTCACTCATAAAGAAGAAAATGCCTCTGGGAGCCGGTCACATGACCAGATTTAACTACTTAAGGACATTCCGTGACCGGTCAAGACAGTCAGCATTGGAGAGCGGTTAACTGATTGAACTTGTGGCAATGTAGCAAAAGAAATCCCAAGAAGCCGACTCGGATGCAAGGGCGCGTCACATTTCCATTCAACCTTTTGTTCCAACTTTCTTTTCTTCTTTTTCACACCCATCCGAAGCGAGCAACAACAACAGGACGCGTTAAGTACAATTTGTTTATTTGTTTTACCTTCTCTCTCACTCTGCCATCGACCTACCAGAAAGAAGAGGGAAAATAAGACTTTACATTCTGCTACTATCAAACCATAAACTCTAAACTTCTGTGGGACATTTTGAATACTTACAATTCTCTTGAACAATGTTAAGTACAAAGCTGGATGCATTTTCTCAATGAAAAATTTTTCTTCTCACAAATACGTTAGAGTATTCAGTCAGTTAAGTGCCATACGTGATACACGCATTGGGCGATCATGTCTCGAAAGAGACATAACTGACTAGGCAGAAGATAATCCCACAGTAGGTTGTCATTGCTTTCTGCGGTAGACTGGTTGCCAGCCAAGGCTAAGAACCCAATCTGTCTTGTTATTTAGCCCATAACTGGAGAAGGATTAATCCCTTTTCCAAGGGTATTTGTACGTAAGTGAATGCACGGAATTCAAATGGAATTTGAACTCGGCACCCCGACTTTTCGTTCCGAGTCGATATCCACTGCACCACAACACACACTTAACGAAATTTCACTTACATTTTTCTTCTTACTATTTTGGTACTTCTGTTAATAAATATTTACTTTAATGTACACACAAAATGTGCCTTGTGATGCAGTGGATATCGGCTCGGAACGAGAAATCGGGGAACCGAGTTCGAATTCCAGTTGAATTACTTGCATTCACTTACGCGCAAATACCCTTGGGAAAATTATTAATCCGTCTCTTCCTTCCAGTTATGGGTTAAATAACAGGACAGATTGGGTTCTATAGCCTTGGTCGGCAACCAGTCTAGCGCAGAAAGCAATGGCAACCTACTGCGGGATAATCTTCTGCACAGTAAGTCATGTCTCTTTCAAGTATATATCGTGCATGGCACTTAACTGACTGACTGACACACAAAATATTTTATCCTTTCACAGTTCAACATCCAACCTTCAAACTTCTGGTCTTTAAATAGTGGGGATTTCGATGATTCGTAAATTGTACAAGGACAATTTACAAAGCTTCGCCGAAGCCCCTCCAATGTCATTGTATGGGAAAATGGAGGATGAATGTTGCAAAAGTCTTGCTCAAAATAAAGAACTATCTACAACTGTTGCTGTTTGTGAAATGTCCAAACGTTAATAATCAAAAACCACTGCGGATGAATACCTTTCCCGCAAATACCCTTGGGAAAAGTATATATATATATATATATATATGTATATGTATCACTTCTTTCAGAAATTGCTTTGTTTACATTAGTATACAAAACTTAGTGAATCATGTTTCAAGATTATGAGGAAAATTTGTTTATAAGGTATTTTTCGACCTTGCTTGATTGATGACACATTCCATGGCCAAATTAGCCTAAATCACATCAGATGGTTTCTTCTGCCAACGATGACACAGGTTCAAATCCTGCTGGGGAACACGCTTTTTATTTCATAAAATTTCTTAGTTTTATTTTTCCTTTCCACATTCCTGCTACAACACCAACAATTTGTTTTTGTGAGGTGGGGACCAAAATTCTAGACATCATAAATATCAGTTTTTTCATGATACTGCACCCCCCTGTCTGGAAATGTTGCATTTTTGTACATCATTACACAAATATTTAGGGCTATTTTAGTGGAACACTACCCATGTCTTTAATTAGTTGTATCGTCTTCTCTAAAATACCTGTGTTAAGACAATTCTTGCAACTGGTATACTTTGGACAATCTTTAAGCAAATAGGCCCAGACTCAATGGTGGTGTCTTACTAAGCAAGATAATGGATGGGGGTTAGTTTTGTTCTGAAATTTTACTAAGTATCTGGGATGTGTGTTGTGGTGCAGTGGATATCGACTCTGAACAACAAATCGAGGAGCCTAGTTCTAATTCCTGTTGAATTCACTTACACACAAATACCCTTGGGAAAGGTATTAATCCGTCTCTTCCTTCCAGTTATGGGTTAAATAATAGGACAGACCGGGTTCTGTAGCATTGGCTGTCAACCACACTACCGCAGAAAGCAATGGGAATCTACGGTGAGATGATCTTCTGTCCAGTCAGTCATGTCTCTTTAAGGATCGCCCAAAGTGTATGTCATGTATGGCATTTAACTGATTGATCTGAGTACTAAAATAGTGGTACCAAATGGTGTTGCACACATTTTGCAAAGTACCTTTTCACTAATTTCCTGGTACCCACTTTTTATTTTTATTTTTACTGATTGAGTACCCCTCATCAACTATTTCTTTATTTGAAATGTTTGTATAGATTTTAAAAGTATTCCCATCTTAACAGAAATTAAAAAATATTTAAGATTTCTGATACTTTATTTTAGTAACATTAGAAAATTGAAAGTGCTGGCATATCTAGTCAGGTTGCTCCCGCTGCTCTCCTTGGGCTTCTTGACAAAATACAAAGGAGGATCTGTAACGTGGTTGATACTGACTTGGCAGACCGGCTGCAGCCGCTCTCTCACCGGCGTGATGTGGCTTCCCTGTGCCTCTTCTACAAGTACTTTCATGGCTTCTGCTCCGATGAGCTTAGATCACTGGTGCCGCCTAAGCAGGAATTTACACGAGATACTAGATTAGGAACTAGGTCCCACCCTTTTACAGTTAAACAAATAAGATGTAACCGTAAGTTCTACTCCAACAGCTTCTTTTCTTGCGCTTCCCGCCTGTGGAACTCCCTTCCACAAGTCTGCTTTCCCGACAGTTACAATCTCCAGGTGTTTAAATGTAGGGTCAATAGACACCTCCTATCACACTAATTCCCAACTATTCTCAGAACACTCTCATCTTCCCAACCCTCATTCTCGGTATCCTTACCCGCCTATCACCCACCCTCTGACATTTCCTATATTTAATCATCCTTTCTCCACTCTACGTAGCCCCCTGCGCAGTAGTGGCAGTGACATGCCTTGCTCGGGGTGAAACGCTTATAAAAAAAAAAAAAAAATGCTATAGTCTGTCATTCCGTTTCATCATTACCCTAGGGAAATTTTTACTGTTTTCTTTTTTTTCTTTCTAGTAATGTAAAAACAGGTTTGTGTATGGGGTCAGAACGCTTCTCGCAATTGATTAAAATACACAACTGTATATTTGCTTCTATGTTACCTATTACAGCGTCAGTATGCTTTTCATCCAGTTTCACCTCCACTGGTCCCTGGGCATGGCGGTAAACTGCATCCAGCAGCAAGACCTCTGATTGGGAGGTTGTGAGGAGCATGGAACCACTTCTTAATTGCTGCTGTTCACAGGTCCATTCTAACCTAGAGTGGTAGCACCTGTTAGGGTCCCGGCTATAGGAAAATAGTTAACCCCCCCAAACTGGGGTCAAAACACTATGAAAGTATAAAAAAAACAATTTTATAGAAATATGTACATAAAAATAGACTTTTATAGAAAAATATGCATTTTTGAAGGGAAAAAATATTACCAACAAGAAATTTTGAAGAAATAAATTATTACCATAACATTTTCAAAAGAAAAAATTCTCAGCAAAACATTTTTGAACACAAAACTAGAATACATTTTCAGTTTTTCTAAAATAAAAAAATAAAAACAAGAAATTTTAAAAGTCTAAATAAACCTTCTTACTATAACCAAACATTTAAAAAAAAGTACCTTAAAACCCCACCTTTTTGACATTAAATAACCCACAGAGGTGTTGATATGCCGTTAAAAACTCACTCGCTGCACCTCCACCCTTCCACAAGGAAAACCTAGGCTTCTTTGTTTCTATTGAATTTATTTTATTTCTTTTGATTGGCAAACAACAAAAATTAAAACCCCTGAAAATTTTTATATTTGTACCAAAATATTTAAAAAAATTTTAAGACACCACAACAGTAATCAAACCTACCTTGGAGAAATTGGGGAACCGAGTTCGAATTGCAGCTGAATTAGTTGTATTTATTGATGGTCAAATACCCTTCGGAAAGGTATTAATCCGTCTCTTCCTTCCAGTTATGGGTTAAATAACAGGACAGAGTGGGTTCTATAGCCTTGGCTGGCAACCAATCTACTGTAAAAAGTAATAGCAACTGACAGCAGGAAAATTTCTTTCAATTGGAGTAGATAGATCTATCTATCGCCCGGTACACACTCCACCCACGTCTATTGAACAGGTGAAGAGGCTCATCCCTTGTTCCCGGTTTAGGATGTGGTTTCCTGCTTTCTCTTTCCAATCTTCTCACTTTGTTTTTTTTTTCAATTGGAGTAGATCGATCTATCCATCGCCCGGTTCGTACTCCACCCTCGTCTATTGAACAGGTGAAGAGGCTCATCTCTTGTTCCCTGTTTAGGATGTGGTTTCCGGCTTTCTCTTTTCCAGTTTGTTCACTATTACGTAGTCCTATGCATATCAGTGGCGTTACCGCCTTGCTCGGGGTGATACGATTAAAAAAAAGTTATAGGTTAAATAAGACAGATTGGGTTCTGTAGCCTTGGTCGGCAAACAATCTACCGCAGAAAGCAATGGCAACCTACTTCAGTATATTTACATACATAAATAACTGGCAAATCTTACGCTTATTTGCTAGCGAAACTAAGGATTGAATTTTTGAAAAGTTATCTAAACGCATAAGGCGAAAAGAATCTTTAGATTTGACGATTGGAAGATGAGACAAAGAGCCATATTTTTTACAAGAAGGCAGGAACTGTTGTGGTGTTTTATATTGGAGTAGATAGACCAAACTATCACCCGGTTCACACTCCACCTACGTCTGTTGGACAGGTGAAGAGGCTCATCCATTGTTACTTGATGAGGATGTGGTTTCCGGCTTTCTCTTTTCCAATCTTGTTACTCTTTTCTTTTTTCTTTTTTTTTTCAATTGGAGTAGATAGACTAAATTATCGCCCGGTTCACATTCCGGTTTTCTCTTTCCCAATCTTTTCACTTTTACGTAGCCCCCTGCGCATCAGTGGCGTTACCACCTCGCTCGGGGTGATATATATATATATATATATATATAGTCATCCGCAGACAGATCTGTTTCGCCGTATCACAGCTCATCAGTACGGTTAGACTCCGATTGCTTTTTTACCCAGGATTGAAACCCGACCGAAAATGGCGTCAGTCGGTGACTCTACCACTGGGCTATAGGCGTTCGGTGGAAGTAGGCAGAGTTTTTACGCTTATCATTATATGCGCCCAATAGCTAGAGCGATCTAATTCATTTCACTGAATGAGCGATGCGTACATGCCAGAGTAGCTACTGTTTATCAAAGTCTACAATTTTTCCAGAGTGCTCAATCAGGGTGTGAGAGCGTAAATATTGTCATCCGCAGACAGATCTGTTTCGCCGTATCACAGCTCATCAGTACGGTTAGACTCCGATTGCTTTTTTTTTTTACCCAGGATTGAAACCCGACCGAAAATGGCGTCAGTCGGCGACTCTACCCCTGGGCTATGGGCGTTCGGTGGAGACTGAGTTTGTCCGTAGTATGGAATGAAGGAATTAACAGTAGCCAATTATATAAAGGAACAATGAAAGACATTTTTGCTATCATGCATCTCCTATTATATAGGTCAGCGGTGGCTGCTCAACATAACAATTCGAAACGCATTGCAAGTTGAGCCCAGCGCCTTTGCAGACAACAATAGCATTGATAGGATGTGGATACTCAATTCATAGTAAAGTTCGAAACAAGCATCAAACGCAAGAAGCCTAAAATACGAATTATGTCGACAATAACAAAATCCCACTGGAAGCAGAAAGCAATCTAATTGCATCAACGCATCATAGAAGTGATGCATTAAAAATGCCTTTATGCAACCAGTTATTAATGTTCTCTTGTGCATTCATTTTGTTTGGACGTAATTGTTATTTCTCATCAATAGCGGATAATGGGTGGGGGGCATCTTCGAACTATCTGACCTCAGTACTTTTTTTTACAAATTAATAATATATTGCTGTACCTTAATGATTATGTCAAAAAGCGTGCAAAAGGGCAAACATGTTTTCTAATCTGTGGATGTTTTAAAGAATATATAAATCGAATTATGCTAAATAGCCTCCATTTCTTAGCAAATTGTTATGGGGAAACTTACCTATTCCTCAGATAATGGACTCTCCCTTCTATATTAATAAGAGTTAACAGAAAGTTAATGGAAGAAGTTCTCTAAGGTGTTCTTGAGAAATTCATAGGAGTTCTTTAGAGTTCTATTGCAGTTCAGTAGAACTATAAGGCAGTTGATATTAGTCGGCATTTAGCCGAATACTAAGGAGTCAGCTTTCAGTGGATGATTTCTTTTTAATCATATCACACCGAGCAAGGCGGTAACGCCACTGAAGCGCAGGGGGCTACATAGGAGTGAAAATATTGGAAAAGAGAAAGCCGGAAATCACATCCTAAACAGGGAACAAGGGATGAGCCTCTTCACCTGTTCAATAGACGAGGGTGGAGTGTGAACCGGGCAATAGTTTAGTCTGTCTACTCCAATTGAAAAAAAAAAAAAAAAGAAAAGAGTGAAAAGATTGGAAAAGAGAAAGCAGGAAATCACATCCTAAACAGGGAACAAGGGATGAGCCTCTTCACCTGTTCAATAGACGTGGGTGGAGTGGGAACCGGGCGGCCATGTTCCTAACATTTTGGGTGCGTTAAGTCGATTAGCAACTGACATAGCACGATTATAACCTTCAGTGCGAAAACTAATCCACAACAGTGTGTATGTGTGTGTGTGTGTGTGTGTGTGTGTGTGTGTATGTGTGTGTGTGTGTGTGTGTGCAGATTGGTGTAAGCGGAAATGAACTCTTGTTCTGTAAGCAAACATATTTATTCTGCTATGCGAAGCTACTTTGGCCGAGTTATCAGCAGCCATTACAGCTCCATGCCACGTGCTGTTCTTTGAATGGGAATTTACCTAGCAGGCCGACTCGCCGTTAACTCTTGGGAAAAGCAAGAATTGAAGAATGAATCTTCAATTCAAATTTCCTGTGTTAAACTGAGAGGTATTTTCCGTTTGTTTGTTTTGTTTGTTTTGTTTGTTTTTTTATTTTTTTGTTTTTATATATATCTGTGTTTTTGTCCCCCCCCCCTTTTTCGGAGTTCATGCTTCATTTGGGAGGAAAAAAAAAAAATTTTGAAATTTATATTTATTCTGCTATGCGAAGCTACTTTGGCCGAGTTATCAGCAGCCATTACAGCTCCATGCCACGTGCTGTTCTTTGAATGGGAATTTACCTAGCAGGCCGACTCGCCGTTAACTCTTGGGAAAAGCAAGAATTGAAGAATGAATCTTCAATTCAAATTTCCTGTGTTAAACTGAGAGGTATTTTCCGTTTGTTTGTTTTGTTTGTTTTGTTTGTTTTTTTATTTTTTTGTTTTTATATATATCTGTGTTTTTGTCCCCCCCCCCCCTTTTTCGGAGTTCATGCTTCATTTGGGAGGAAAAAAAAAAAAAATTTGAAATTTATATTTATTCTGCTATGCGAAGCTACTTTGGCCGAGTTATCAGCAGCCATTACAGCTCCATGCCACGTGCTGTTCTTTGAATGGGAATTTACCTAGCAGGCCGACTCGCCGTTAACTCTTGGGAAAAGCAAGAATTGAAGAATGAATCTTCAATTCAAATTTCCTGTGTTAAACTGAGAGGTATTTTCCGTTTGTTTGTTTTGTTTGTTTTGTTTGTTTTTTTTTATTTTTTTGTTTTTATATATATCTGTGTTTTTGTCCCCCCCCCCCTTTTTCGGAGTTCATGCTTCATTTGGGAGGAAAAAAAAAAAAATTTGAAATTTATATTTATTCTGCTATGCGAAGCTACTTTGGCCGAGTTATCAGCAGCCATTACAGCTCCATGCCACGTGCTGTTCTTTGAATGGGAATTTACCTAGCAGGCCGACTCGCCGTTAACTCTTGGGAAAAGCAAGAATTGAAGAATGAATCTTCAATTCAAATTTCCTGTGTTAAACTGAGAGGTATTTTCCGTTTGTTTGTTTTGTTTGTTTTGTTTGTTTTTTTTATTTTTTTGTTTTTATATATATCTGTGTTTTTGTCCCCCCCCCCTTTTTCGGAGTTCATGCTTCATTTGGGAGGAAAAAAAAAAAAATTTGAAATTTATATTTATTCTGCTATGCGAAGCTACTTTGGCCGAGTTATCAGCAGCCATTACAGCTCCATGCCACGTGCTGTTCTTTGAATGGGAATTTACCTAGCAGGCCGACTCGCCGTTAACTCTTGGGAAAAGCAAGAATTGAAGAATGAATCTTCAATTCAAATTTCCTGTGTTAAACTGAGAGGTATTTTCCGTTTGTTTGTTTTGTTTGTTTTTTTTATTTTTTTGTTTTTATATATATCTGTGTTTTTGTCCCCCCCCCCCTTTTTTTGGAGTTCATTTGGACTTTAACTAAGTTAAAACTTAGTTAAACTCCACTTTTGTAAGTTTGTAAGTTGTTTTTTTTTTTTTTTTTTTTTTTTTAATAGGAGTAGATAGGTCACACTATCGCCCGGTCTATACTCCTCCCACGTCTATTGAACTGGAGTAGAGGCTCGTTCCTTGTTTCCTGTTTAGGATGTGGTTTCCGGTTTTCACTCCTCTCTCTTCAGACCTTGGTACTGGTGCTTCCGCGAGTTTCCTGCGATCTGGCCGGTTGGTGGCAATGGCTCATCACTGTGAGGGTACCGGGTTGGCAGTTTCCTGGTTGCTGCTTCCGACTGGTAGTTAGGAGCCCTAACTCTTGCGTAGCGTCAAGAGCGGCTGCTCTGATCAACAGTTGTATAATATCGGGGTTCTTGTAGTGCCATGTCGCGCATGGATAGGTGTCCCTGCAAGCGCTTTCGGTGGGCAACCCCGAGGCCACACCTTGTTGCAGCCCTAGCCAGTCTCCCTCCCAGCACAGATCGTGGGTAATGACCGCCTGTATCCTCTACCCTAGGTCCCTTTCTATAAACAAAAAACATGACAAGACAAAACAGAAATGACCCTAAACCAGCTAAATCCAAACCACCTAAGCCCATTAACCTCTCCTTCACTAATATCCGAGGCATTCGTACTAACTTTGCTAGTGTAGAAGCGTTCCTGCATGAAAAGTCCCCAGACATCCTCGCGCTCTGCGAAACTAACCTCAACTCAGCTATTCCCTCCTCTGACCTCTTCATCCCTGGTTATCTTCCCCTTTTAAGGAAGGATTCTACTGTCCACATGCATGGGCTGGGTGTTTATGTCAGCGAACACCTCCCCATAACTAGGGTGACTTCACTCGAATCTACTGACCACCAATACATATGTCTCCGCTTGTCTCTCCTCAGTTCGGTTAGCTACCTATTCTTCCTTTACCGTTCTCCCTCCTCTCCTGACTGCTCCCTACTAGATAGCATTGCCGACGACATAGATAAGGCTATTTCCTATCACCCATTTGCCCACATATTTGTATTTGGAGACCTCAATGCCCATCACTCTGAGTGGCTTGAAAACGCTGTTACTGATTCGGCGGGCATTCACGCCGTGAACTTTGCTATTTCCCAATCCCTTACGCAAGTGGGGTGGACTTCCCCACTCGCTTCCCAAGCACACCCTCGGGTCATTCCTCACTGCTAGATATATGTTTCACCTCTGCGCCCGACGCCTGTCAAGTCTCGCAGCTTTGCCCTCTCGGCAACTCCGACCACGCTGTAGTCTCCCTCAGTATTTCTTTCCAATCTCACTCCCCCCAGGATCCCCCTACTCATAGAACCTCCTACCTCTACCAAAAAGCTGACTGGGATGCCTTTCGCGATTTCCTCTGCGACGTCCCCTGGGGAAAAGTGTTTGACCTATCAGTTGATGACTGTGCCTCTGAGGTCTCGTCATGGGTGAAAGCTGGCATTGATGCCTTCATACCCACCAGGAAGTATTGCTTAAAACCTCATTCCTCTCCGTGGTTCTCTCCGGCCTGCTCAGCCGCCATTGCCCACAGGAACCATTACTTCCATCTATTCCAGAGACAGCCAACTGATCACAATAGGCGCCTGTTCACATCCGCTCGCAGTGAGTGCAAGAGAACCCTAAATGACGCCAAACAGTTGTTTGCGGAGAGAATGCGACAGCACATAGCTGACCGCAAGTTCGGCTCCAAGGACTATTGGAGGATTTGTAAACGGGTGCTCAACAATAGGAAATCCTCAATACCTCCCTTAATCCATGGATTTGACGTTCTCACGTCATCTGCTGAGAAAGCTGAGTGCTTTGCCCGCAGATTCTCATCCAACTCCACACTCGACTCGTCCGGAGTGCACCCACCCGACTTCCCTATTAGAACTGAGGCCAAACTGCATGACGTATATATTACCCCGACAATAGTATCCAGAGTAATTTCAAAACTCGACCCCCATAAGGCGTGTGGAGACGATGGAATCCCGGTGATAGTCCTTAAGAGGTGTGTCCCTGAACTTTCCCCTGTCCTCTCTAAACTGTTTAACTACTGCCTTTCTGCTTCCTGCTTTCCTGCATGCTGGAAATTCTCCTCAGTCGTTCCTGTCTTTAAGAACTGTGGTGAACCCTCGGACCCATCCAACTATCGCCCGATCAGTCTTCTACCAATATTCGGGAAAGTGTTCGAGGCTATAATAAATGCTGAAATAGTTCATCATCTCACCGCCCACAAACTGTTCTCCGACAGGCAATATGGATTCCGATT
Source organism: Ascarosepion bandense (assembly GCA_037127315.1). Taxonomy (NCBI): domain Eukaryota; kingdom Metazoa; phylum Mollusca; class Cephalopoda; order Sepiida; family Sepiidae; genus Ascarosepion; species Ascarosepion bandense. The sequence continues at coordinate 146,152 of JBBBDQ010001014.1, read as the reverse complement.
TGACAGGTCCACAGCCGACCTGCTAACTACTGTAACGGAGTACATGCTACAGGCCCTTGATGAGTCTGACGAGGCTCGCGCGGTTGCTCTGGATATCTCCAAGGCTTTCGACAGGGTTTGGCACCCTGGCCTCCTATGCAAACTACGCGGTTATGGTATTACCGGTCGCCTGCTTGACCTAATCCAATCTTTCTTAAATAACCGCAAAATGAAGGTCGTTCTGAATGGGCGTGCCTCTTCGTCCTACAGCACGAATGCTGGTGTCCCACAAGGCTCTATCCTGGGCCCAACGCTCTTCCTTATTTTCATCAACGACCTCCCAGATGAGATCAGGTCCCAAGTAGGCATCTACGCAGATGACACTACAATATACTCCCGCTCCAGTAAGAAACCTGTCGTGGCGGACAGACAAAATCTCGCTGCTGACCTTGAGCGGGATCTACACTCTGTGGTGAACTGGGGCAAGAAGTGGCTTGTCAACTTCAATTCCTCGAAGACCAAGCTGTTGTCTGTCAACCATTACAGGCAACCTCTTCTGCCTCCCATAAGCATGGACCAGATGATTCTCCCGGAGAGTAATACACTACGCCTCCTCGGACTTACCCTGTCCTCAGACCTCAAATGGAAGCACTATATTGAATCCATAGCAAAATCTACTGCTAAGAAGATTGGGTCACTATGTCGATCCAGGATGTTTTTTCCACCTGAATCCATCCTGCATATATACAAGTCAACCATCCGTCCGTGCATGGAGTACTGCTGCCATTTATGGTCAGGTGCCCCTGCCGTTCTCCTCAGTGTTCTCGACAAGCTCCAAAGGAGAGTCTGTAATGTGATAGGTTCTGATCTGGCGACTCGTCTGCAGCCACTTTCCCATCGTCGAAATGTGGCCTCCCTCTGTCTCTTCTATAAATACCTTCATGGCTTCTGCTCGGATGAGCTTAAGTCACTGATGCCTCCTCAACAGGTGTTTACCCGTTCAACCAGACTGGCAACTGGGTCCCACCCATTCACAGTCAGGTTAGCCAAACGCAGACGACAATTCTACTCCAGCAGCTTCCTCTCTCGCACTTCCCGCCTGTGGAACTCACTCCCGTATTCTTGCTTTCCTGACGGCTACGACCTCCAGAAATTTAAAAGCAAAGTTAATACTCACCTACTAACCACTGGCCTCTAGCTCTCTCCCCTCCCCTGTATAACCTTCCCTTTCTCTCCGCCCATGTACCTGTCATTGCACCTGCTTTCTCAGTTTTCTATTGTTCCTTTCTAACTAGCTTGTACTCCTCACTCTTTTCTAATTAATCTTTCTACATTTATGTAACCCCCTGCACATCAGTGGCGTTTCTGCCTTGCTCGGGGTGAAATGATTAAAAAAAAAAAAAAAAAAAAAAAATTTCCTCCCAATATTTTTGTGCTTATTCCCTATGAGAGGCAGAAACAAATTATTGGATCATTCGATCTTTTGATCTATTCCACCCAAAATCTTTCAATTTGTGCAAATTTATATCTATACGCAGGGGTGAATTTTAGGTGTACCAAAAATAAAACAAAATAAAGAAAATGCACAATGAACTAAATTGTTGATCAAGATTTTAGAATTATTCTAATCCCTGAAAATCAATATTTTAACCTTTACTGAAATTTGGACGCCAATGACTCCAGCCACTTTTTCACCGGAGGGATGTGGCTTCCCTCTGTCTCTTCAACAAATATTTTCACGGCTTCTGCTCCGAGCTCATTGATGTCCCCTCCACAATAATTTACTCGAACAACCAGACTGGCAACAAGGTCCCACCCTTTTAAAGTTAAATCAACTAAATACAGCCACCACTTCTACTCCACAGCTTCTTTTCTCGCACTTCCCGCCTGTTGAGCTCTCTTCCGTATACTTGCTTCCCGGACGGCTATAATCTCCAAGAATTTAAACGCAACGTCAATTCCCATCTTTTGTCCACTTGACGGCAGTCCTTCTCTCGTCCTTTCCCCATCACCTCGGGTATCTTGTTCTTTTCATTTCTCACTTTACCCTCGCAACTGTCTTCACACTGGTATTCCCATCCATCTCTTGCCCGTTCTCCGACACCCCCTGTAACGAGTTAATCTTTTTCTTCGCTCTCCTTCTGGTTAAATTTTCTCTCTTCTCTTATGTAACATTGCGTAAATACAGAAGTATGAGGAGAGAGGAAAATTTCGCTAGATACAAAGAAGAGAGTACTGGATTGCTATGTGATGTCAGTTCTTCAATATGGCAGTAAATGCTGGACAATATCATCAAAGATGAAAGAAAAACTGCAAGCAATTGAAATGTGGTACTACAGAAGGATGCTGTGGATATCATAGATCGAGCCTGTTAGAAAAGATGAGGTTTTGGAAACGATGGATACAAAAATAAATTAATTTTGAGCATCAGGAAGAAACGGTTAAAGTTTCTGAGACATGCAATGAGGAAGGAGGGCTTGGAGAATCTTATACTAACAGGCCAGATAGAGGGAAAAAGAGACATGGGAAAGCAGCGGATGATATATTTGAAGGGCCTGATCAGGTGGATAACAGAACTGGGGTTGCGTGGTGTAACAGGAGAAATCGTGCTAAGAGCCAACAGGGATAGGGAGAAGTTGAAAGCCATGATCGCCTACGTCCTGAAAGAACAAGGCACATAGAAGAAGAATATATATGCCAACTGTTAATAAGAAATTATAATGTAGATATAAAGTGGAGGATCAAATCTATATTATAATCAATATATTAACTGATCCCTCATTTTGTGGCCATGTTAGTTTCTGTACATTTATATTCTAGATTTTATGGGCTTGAGCAGGTAGATGACAGAACGAAGGTTGCATGGTGTAACAGGAGAAAGCGTGCTAAGAGCCAACAGGGATAGGGAGAAGTGGAAGGCCATGATCGCCTACGTCCTGAAAGAACAAGGCACATAGAAGAAGAATATATATGCCAACTGTTAATAAGAAATTATAATGTGGATATAAAGTGGGGGATCATATATACATTATAATCAATATATTAACTGATCCCTCATTTTGTGGCCATGTTAGTTTCTGTACATTTATATTCTAGATTTTATGGGCTTGAGCAGGTAGATGACAGAACGAAGGTTGCATGGTGTAACAGGAGAAAGCGTGCTAAGAACCAACAGGGATAGGGAGAAGTGGAAGGCCATGATCGCCTACGTCCTGAAAGAACAAGGCACATAGAAGAAGAATTAGGGTGAGTATCAAAAAGAGTGAAACTGCGAACAATATAAATGGTAAATTAAGGATTTAGCACTGAAAAACATTCTTACATTTGTTTATATCTTTTGAGTCATGTCGACATTTCGGTAAATGGTGAGTGAAGTGCACAGGCCGAAGATTGATCGATAATCCCTTATCAAAACTTAGTGCAATTCGTGCACATACCTATCATCACAGCACAAACATCTAAAATATCAGTTAAAACAAATATTTGTAGGTAATAACCAAATATTATATAACACAGGCGGCACGTAAAAGCACAACATACTGTAGAGATAACATCAGTCAAAATAATAATCGACATGAAATAAAATATATTTCACCATAAGAGACGATATTGTAAAGTGTGTATAAAAAAATTTAATACGCATATCTATCTAAATTTATTTATAAATGGAGCTTTGTCTGTGTGTGTGTGTGTGTGTGTCCGTTACCTATAGACTCCGAAACGGCTGAACCGATTTTCTTGAAAATTTACACAGTTGTACTATAAGCGTCTGCAAGTGTTCTTAGCTAGGTTTTGTGTCGAGGCACCCCCGATAAATATCGAAAACCGATAATCGAAAAAATCGGGTTATAGAAGGAGTGGTCCGATTTTAATCAAATTTGATACACTCATAAACAAAAACATAAGAAATTATATTCAGAAGTTTCAAGGTTGCAGTTCTTACAATAGTGCAGAAAATGGATAATATATATATATATATATATATATATATATATATATATATATAAAAGGCAAGATTTTTTTGTGTGTGTGTCTGTTTATCTGTCTGTATGTTCTTTATACAAATCCACAATTTTTATCCGATTCTCACTAAACTTCAAAATTTGACTTACATCCATTCATTTTTTTTTCAGTCTACGGTTTTGCTTTAACTGGAAACACCTATTACTTTTTAGTCTTTCGTGCCAATGTCCAAGGAGTCTGATCTTCAGGACGATGGATTAGTTTTAAAGCTTTCATTACAGCCGAGGAACACCGGGCTATACTGCTAGTCAAATTATAATCATAATTATAATTTTCATTATTACTTATTATTAATACGTATAAAATATTCAAGGCATTCACAGTCAATGCTGTGAAATCATTCTACACTTGACTTAAATTATGCGATACACGTACACTTGAATTTGAAATATAACATTTCGAAAATGCCAGCTATGGGTTAAATAGCAGGACAGATTGGTTTCTATAACCTTGGTTGGAAACCAGTCTACCGCAAAAAGTTATGGCAACCTACTGCCGGAAAAATTCTGCATAGTCAGTCTTTCGAGACATGATCGCCCAAGCGTGTATTTTTTAATCATTTCACCCCAAGCAAGGCAGAACCGCCACTGATGCGTGGTGTGTGTGTGTATGGGGGGGGGGTTACATTAGAGGTTAGTGATGAGAAAGAGGAACAATTTACAGGGGAGTCAGAGAATGCGTAAGAAAAAGATGACAATGACAATACAGTTGTGAAGATGTCTGCATGCGAATGAAGTGGAAAGGAAGAAGAACATGATACAATGGTTTTCATAGAAAGGATGTGAGTCAAGAAGATAAAAGATGACAATTGACTTTGCATTTAAATTCTTGGAGATTGTAGTTTTCAGGGAAGGAAGTATACTGAAATAATTTCCTCCCTTTCCATCCTCAGTTAATACGCTTTCCAGATATCTGAATTGTTAAACTGTTGTTTAATTTCGGTGCGTTGTAGTGCAGTGGATATCGACTGGGAAGAAGAAATCGGGGAGCCGTGTTCGAATTTCAGTTGAATTCCTTGCATTCACTTCCGCGCAAATACTCTTGGGAAAGGTATTAATCAGTCTCTTCCCTCCAGTTATGGTTTAAATAATGAGACAGATCGGGTTCTCTAGCCTTGGCTGGAAACCAGTCTACCGCAGAAAGCAATATCAACCTACTGCGGGATGATCTTCTGCCCAGTCAGTCATGTCTCGAAGGAGACATGATCGCCCAAGCGTCTATCACGTATAGCACTTAACTGGCTGACTGAATATAATAGCTGAAAACAATTAAAACTTCTACTGAGTATAAAGTGGGGGATCTGTTTTCTATTGTTATGAAGTAATAAACTGATCCCCCGCTAAATACTAGCCAGCTAGTCTACCGCAGAAAGCAATGTCAACCTACTGCGGGATAATCTTCTGCCCAGTCAGTTATGACTCTTTCGAGACATGATCGCCCAAGCGTGTATCACGTATGGCACTTAACTGACTGACATCCGGTTGATAATTGGCATGTTAGGCTCTTTATTTCGTTAACAACCATGCATTAAGTTTTATTGCAATTTGCAGAACAGCTTCAAATTATTAAACGTCAAATAGAAAGGCGTAAGGCCAAGCTTCTTCTTCTTCTATGTGCCTTGTCCTTTCAGGACGTAGGCGATCATGGCCTTCCACGTCTTCCTATCCCTGGTGACTTTTATCCCTGGTTGGTATGGTTATTGTATCAGATTAAGCGATGATTAATGACGACCTAATATTACACGATTTTTCTGAAAATATATCGAGAATGTATCACTGCGCTACCAACACAGATGCAAAGAGTATTAACTTATATAAAACCTGATCAAAACTGATGATCCAAGGGTGGGGAACTTGGGATATTCATTATGATATTGTTGCACAATAATATTTTATAAATTTAAAAAAAAAAAATTGTTCCCTGAAGGCCTTTACCCCGTCAAATCTTTCCAAAACATCCTTATTTCCGTGTAAATGTAAATGCTGAACTCAAATCAATAATTGTTTATTGAAGAAACCTACCTTTTTTCATGTTATCGACTAGAAAAAATCGGACAATATCTCACCCCTTACCACCGTTCTCATATCTGATTCACCGCTGAATGACTTGAGGCGTAGGATACTTATTTCGGCCTATTTACTTCCTTTGGGCAATTACTCTGCGATTTGTTTGGTTTTGGAACTCAATTTTCTTGTAGTAATTGCAAAAAGGCGCGTAGTAATTGCAAAAAGGAAGTAAAAAGGCCGAAAAAATGGCAAACTACGCGTGAAGTCATTCTGCAGTGAATAACATTTTTGAAGCGTGGTTACGGGATGAGATAAACAGCGACAAGAATTTCGATATTTTTCTGGTCGTTATCGTCAAAAATGGTAGGTTTCGTTAATAAACAATTATCGATTTGAGTTCAGCAATTGCATTTGCACGAAAATAAGGATGTTTTGGAAAGATTTGAAGGGGTAAAGGCTTTCAGAGAACAAATAAAACAATTGCCAAAAAAAAAGATGCTGTTGAGTCAAAATGTTTGAGCTTCAAAAGGTTTGAGCTGAAAACTTTGATCTTCATAAGGTTTGAATCAAGAAAAGTTGTTTAACATTCACAGTTGATTTTTATTGACTGACCGACGGTTATGACACCTTCAGGAATAAAAAAAAAACTCAGCTTTGTTTAGATGTGAAAACTTACAGCCGAAGAAGGCAGGTAATATCGCCAAGAACTTGAGTGCATTGATAAAATTATCGTAGTTCAGCACTAGACCATGAGATGAAACTGACACTGGCTTACTAATAACGACTAAGTATACAACCTGTGGTGGTGTGGGTCAACACTAAATTTATTTAGTCATAGAAAATGCTTATTCAGTTCCCCAGTCTCTGTAAATTTATTCATTATTATTTTGATAACAAGTCATGAACCTCATTATTCATTCAGTCAGTTAAGTGATACACGCTTTGGGCGATCATGTCTGAAAAGAGACATGACTGGCTGAGCAAAAGATTATCCCGTAGTAGGTTGCCATTACTTTTTGTGGTAGACTGGTTGCCGACCAAAGCTATAGAACCCAACCTATCCTGCCATTTAGCCGATAGCTAGAGTGAGAAGAGATGAATTATAATATATCATTATATTAATAAGTAGTATTTTGTGGGGGATCAGTTTATTACTTCATAAACATAGAAAACCGATTCCCCATTTCATGACCAGTAAAAACCTTAATCATGATTCCAACTATTATATTCACTCAGTTAAGTGCCATACGTGTTACACGCTTGGGCGATCATGTCTCGAAAGAGAGATGACTGACTGGGCAGAAGATTATTCCGCAGTAAGTTGCCATTACTTTCTACGGTAGACTGGTTGCCGACCAAAGCTATTGAACCCAATCTATCCTGCTATTTAGCCCATAGCTGGAGTGAGAAGAGATGAATTATAATATATCATTATATTAATAAGTAGTAATTAGTGGGGGATCAGTTTATTACTTCATAACAGTAGAAAACCGATCCCCTACTTTGTGCCCAGTAGAAGTTTTAATTATTTTCTACTATTATATTCATTCAGTCAGTTAAGTACCATGCGTGTTACGCGCTTGGGCGATTATGTCTTGAATGAGACATGACTGACTGGGCAGAAGATTATCCCGCAGTAGGTTGCCATTGCTTTCTGCGGTAGACTGGTTGCCAGCCAAGGCTATAGAACCCAATCTGTCCTGTTATTTAACCCATAACTGGATGAACGGGACCATTCACAAGGTAATTTGGGCGTAAGAGAATGTAACGAATTCTACGGAAATTCGAACTCGGCTCCCTGAATTCTCGTTCTCAGTTGATATCTATTGCACCACAACGCACATTCCCATTATTCATTATTCATTAAGAGTACAAATAAGCTACTGAAGCCATTTTCAATGAAATCTTCATTGAACATCTTCTTGTCCACATAGATGGGATCAAAATACGCGACAAACTGATACTCCATAAGACAGTTATTTTAATTTGTAAAGGAGAAATCAGTAGCTCATTCTAGTTTACTCACATGTAAATTTGTAGTTGATCACACAGTTTTTATTTACCAAATTGAAGACAGTTTGGTTGAATTTGAAAAACATTATTTTAGACTGGTATGCATATCGATGGGCGTCAATTGTTTCACCATTTTAAAAGACGCTATCATGTAAAAATAATTCCTCTTTTACTAAAATCTCAAAATAAGCTTCTGTAGAGGATATAATGGCCTCAGTTGTTTTGGCTTTGTATCAGCATCCAGATGTTGAATTAACATTATCTCCAGCTATGATACAGAATCCATTTTGCAATTTTTAAAATCATTTCATCCCAAAGAAGGCATTTTATTGCCACTGTTGCGCAGGGTTTGCAGAGGGAAAAGTGATAAGAAAGAGGGGTTAGTTATAGGAAATGTCAGGAGGAGGGTAATAGACTGATGAGGATACCGTGAATGGGATAGAGTAGATGGAGAAAATAGCTTGAGAGAATGGATGCGAGTGAGATAGGAGATGTCTATTGAGCTTATTCCTGGAGATTGTAGCTGTCGGGGAAGCAAGTGGAAGGGAATTCCACAAGTGGGAAGTGCGAGAAAAGCTGTTAGAGTAGAAATTGCGGTTACATTTTATCGGTTTCACTGTAAAAGGATGGGTCCTAGTTGCTGGTGTAAATTCATATATAGGGGACACCAGTGAGCTAAGTTCATTGGAGCAGAAGCCGTGAACGTATTTATAGAAGAGGCACATCACGACGGTGAGAGAGCGACTGCAGCCGAGCTGCCAAGTCGGTATCGATCACATTACAGATTCTCCGTTGAATTTTGTCAAGAACCCCGAGGTGAATAGCAGGGGCACCCGACCAGATGTGGCAGCAGTATTCAGTACACGGACGGATGGTAGATTTACATATGTGAAAGGATGGACTCAGATGGGAAAACACTTCCTAGCCATGCACAGTATGATAAAAAGATGTAAACAAACAATCAGATGAAGATGATTGATAAAAATAAAAAAAACAACAACGAAAAACAGACACAAAAAAACCCCAAAAAAACAAGTACAGTCTGGTATTTATTCAGTCATTTTAAATTTCTGGAAACGATTTTATAATATTGGATATGTTTATTGTCGAGCTTAAGGGTCTGTTTTTATTTTTATTAAAATGGAGTCCATTGATCATGTCTTACCTTTCACGTCAATCATGTTAAAACTCTTTAAAACGATTAAATAATATTGGACATTGTTATTGTAGATTTTTGTAGTCATTTTTTTAGGCTTAATTAAAATGAAGCCAATTTATCGGACTTCTTTTCATGTCACTCATTCTCAATCTATAGAAAATAATCTAAAATAATTGTGTATAATTACTATAGACCGCCATAGTCTATACTTCGCTCTTTAATTAAAAAGGAACCTATGCATTTTTTTCTTTTCATGACTCTTATTCTAAGACTACTAAAAATGATTGGCCATTGTTAATGCTAACTTCCGTAATCTATTTTTATTGTCCAATTAAAACGAGACCCATGTGTTGAGCTTTTCTCTTTTCATCTCTGTCAATTCTAAATCTACTTAAAATGATTTCAGTCGATAAATTGATGTTTGTTGCGAGTTTCTTCACTGATGCTCTTGGATAATTGCCCAAAATCAAATTGACATCATTTAAAGATAATTTTCATCGACCGCTCTTTTGGGTTTATAGATTGAAATTCCCATTTGGAAATACTTTAAACTAAATTCTTCCTGTTCGTCACTGTTGTGATGAACTAAAATGAAATTACTAAAACAGGACAACTGTTAGTTGGTACCTGCACACGCAAGTAAATATGGCTGCAAATAGGCAAGCGTCCATATATAAGACATCAAGCGTAAGTAAGTAAGGATGTGTGCACACACACACACACACACACACACACACACACACACACACACACACACACACACACACAGCGAGGCGAAATCTAATACCTATCTAAACTTATTTATAAATGGAACTTTCTCTGTGTGTGTGTTTGTGTATCTGTGTATGTGTATCCGTTTCCTATAGACTCCGAAACGGCTGTACCAATTTTCTTGAATATTTACACAGTTGTACTATAAGCGTCTCTGAGTGTTCTTAGCTAGGTTTTGTGTCGAGGTATCCCCGATAAATATCGAAAATCGATAATCGAAGAACATTCAAGCTGACTCGGTCACGTCTCTCCTTTACTTCCAATTTTCTTTTCTTCTTGTTCACTACACGCCGCCAAAGAAAACAACAACAACACAATAGGACACGCTAAGTACTATTTCTTTATTTCTTCTTTCTCACCCTGTTGCCAACCTACCAAAAAGAGGAAGGAACATATACACTTTACATTCTGCTACTATCGAACCATGAACTCTAAACTTCTGTGGACATTTTAAATACATTTCTCTTTTAACAATTTTAACTACAAAACTACATGCATTTTCTCAATGAACATTTTTCTTTTCACAAATATGTTATAGTGTTCAGTTAACAAAATTTCACTTATATTTTTCTTCTTACACTTTTGTCATTCTGTTAATAAATCTTCACTTTAACCCTCTAGTGCCATTCGTATCATATTCGATACAGTATTTCCCTATAAGGAAACATTTGGTATTTCCATATAAGATCTGGAAGCCAGTCTAGCACTGTGCTTAAATTCATAAAGTCTCATCCGAACAATTACCATGAGAGTATTTATAAAAAAAAAAAAGGCACAGAGAGACAACCTTATGGTTCTAGGTAAGTGACTGAAGCCGAACCGCTTATCAGGATCAATAATATTATTAGCCCTCTAGGGCCATTCGTATCATATTTGATACAGTATGAAAACAAGCCTTGAAAGAAATATTTTCCTGAAAAATTTTTTAAGAGAAATATTTTATAAATTTCAAATGAAAGCAGTACTGACTGCTCAGTCAATGAATACCAAATGTTTCCTTATAGGGAAATACCAAATGTTTCCTTATAGGGAAATACTGTATCAAATATGATACGAATGGCCCTAGAGGGTTAAGGCTTCCACTGGGCATAAAGTGGGTGATCGGTTTTCTATTGTCATGAAGTAATAAACTGATCCCCCACTAATTACTACTTAATAATATAATAAAATGAAAACAAGCCTTGAAAGAAATATTTTCCTGAAAAATGTTTTAAGAGAAATATTTTATAAATTTCAAATGAAAGCAGTACTGACTGCTCAGTCAATGAATACCAAATGTTTCCTTATAGGGAAATACCAAATGTTTCCTTATAGGGAAATACTGTATCAAATATGATACGAATGGCCCTAGAGGGTTAAGGCTTCCACTGGGCATAAAGTGGGTGATCGGTTTTCTATTGTCATGAAGTAATAAACTGATCCCCCACTAATTACTACTTAATAATATAATAAAATGAAAACAAGCCTTGAAAGAAATATTTTCCTGAAAAATTTTTTAAGAGAAATATTTTATAAATTTCAAATGAAAGCAGTACTGACTGCTCAGTCAATGAATACCAAATGTTTCCTTATAGGGAAATACCAAATGTTTCCTTATAGGGAAATACTGTATCAAATATGATACGAATGGCCCTAGAGGGTTAATGTACAGACGAAATATTTTATCCTTTCACATTTCAACATCCAACCTTCAATCTTCTGATATTTGAATTGTGGGGACTTCGGACGTGTTTTGGCACAAGGCCAATTTACCAAGCATCGCCGAGGTTTCTATACTGTCTTTGAATTCAGACTTTTGGCCCTCGCATTTCTTAAAATATACAATTCACACCACCAAATTTTAATAACGAACTAACTTTATTCATTACTAGCAGTATAGCCCCGCGAAAGGTATTAATCCGTCCCTTCCCTTCAGTTATGGGTTAAATAACAAGGGTAGGACTTGGGACCCTGCCCTTAAAAACAAATCCCAATGAATCTTGATACTCGAAAAGAAAAAAGTATTCTTCTTCTTCTTCTTCTTCTTCTTCTTCTTCTTCTTCTTCTATGTGCCCTGTCCCTTCAGGACGTAGGCGATCATGGCTCTCCACGTCTCCCTATCCCTTGTGGCTCTTAGTATGTTTGCTCCTGTTGCTCCTGGCAACCCCCGTTCCGTCATCCACCTGATCAGACCCTGCAAATATGTTATCCGCTGCCTTCCTCTGTCTCTCCTTCCTTCTATCTGTCCAGTCAGTATCAGGTTCTCCAGGCTCTCCTTCCTCATTGCATGTCCCAGGAACTTCAGTTGCCTCTTCCTGATGCTCATCATCAATTTCCTTTTTGATGCCATTCTTTCTAACACCTCGTCGTTGCTTGTATGCTCAGTCCACGATATCCGTAGCATCCTTCTGTAGAACCACATTTCGGCCGCTTCCAGTTTTGTCCTCATTTTCGATGATATTGTCCAGCATTCACAGCCGTATTACTAGACATAAAAACAACAATAAATTGTTGAAAGATAAAAGGTATTACCAGCAATAAATAAATAAAATTTAGTTGGCAATAAATGACCCGCCGAGGTTGATATACCGTAAAACAAAACAACCAACCAACAAATAGATTAAAATCTGCTGAGTCGTGCTTTTTGGTATGAATTTAACTTAATTAGAAATGTTTTATTAAATCTTCTGTTATTTTAACTGATATTATTACTGCTATTACAATGACTAAGTCAACTCAAGGCGAAGACATTGTACTAACCAGAAAGAGTAAAGCCTTATGCGAGCAGTCTCAGATCTTTTTGTTACATAGCACATCACAAATAGTAATTAACGCAGTAATAATTAATAATACTAATTAAAACTTGTAAAGAAAGTCTGCTTAATCGAGAATGGTCAAGAATTTTAAACAAATCTTGTTGTCTAAGCAGAAGGAAAAAGTGAATGGAATCAGGAAAAAAACACTGACTTTTTCTCTATCTGCATCGCTGCTTTTGCACCGAAGTTAAGCAACGTTCAGGCTGGTCAGTACTTAGATGGGTGACCGCTTTGGAATAGTAGGCGCTGTAAGCGTATAGTGACGGATGTGCGGGCTTACGTCCTATCACGTTGAATACACCGGTTCACGTTCGATCACCAAAGTTAAGCAACGTGAGCCTGGTCAGAACTTAGATGGGTGACCGCTTTGGAATACCAGGCGCTGTAAGCGTATAGTGATGGATGTGCGGGCTTACGTCCTATCACGTTGAATACACCGGTTCTCGTTCGATCACCAAAGTTAAGCAACGTTCAGGCTGGTCAGTACTTAGATGGGTGACCGCTTTGGAATAGCAGGCGCTGTAAGCGTTTAGCGACGGATGTGCGGTCTTACGTCATATCACGTTGAATACACCGGTTCTTGTTTGATCACCAAAGTTAAGCAACGTTCAGGCTGGTCAGTACTTAGATGGGTGACCGCTTGGTAATACCAGGCACTGTAAGCGTATAGTGACGGATGTGCGTTGTGGTGCAGTGGATGTCGGTTTGGAAGGAGAAATCGGTGAGCCGAGTTCGAATTCCAGTTGAGTACCCTGCATTCACTTAAGCACTAGTACGCTTGGGAAAGGTATTAATCCGTCACTTCCCTCCAGTTATGGGTTAAATAACGGGATGGGCCATGGAGGCAACCCATCTGGTGTAGGTGTCACAATAAAAATACCCTTGTTAGCCCTGGCGAAGCATCAAGTATTTAGCTTTTTGAGAAGATTATGAATTTCGCTACAAATTGCGCCAGGGTTCCAAATGCACAGGGGTGTAGTGGGTTCTATCTCGGACAAGGCCGCAAGACGACGACAGAGTCGAAATAAGTGATTACAAACAAAGGAGAAATAAGTGATTACAAACAAGATTTTCTTTTCCCAGTTTCGTGTTACTAACTTTATCAATCCACATATCTAAAATATATATATATATCTAAAATGTTGTGTGCACCAGAATGAGAATGAATTATTATTTGCTTTTCGCTGCGCGCGTGTGTGTGTGTGGGGGGGGGGGGGGAAGTGTTGCATCGACTTTTACAATACTCGTAGTCTAAGTTATCAACCAACATTACAGAATCATTACCCTCTGAGCTTCATGCCCGTTGCCTTAACAAAGGAACCATATTCGCTTGTCCTGGCAGCGATGGTTAATATTTTCATTCATTAATCGTATTTACATTTGTCGCAAGAAAGGTTGCCCCTTGTGTCACTGATCGGTGTTCCAGCCCAGATTAAAAGCAAAGAATTTGAACCCTGATTTTCAAGACAAATCCTCCCAATTTGTAAGATTGATTTAGCCCAATCTTTTTTTGCATTTGGTCTTCAAATAAATAGAAAATATATTTCAATGTAACGAAATCATAAAAGAAATTACTCTGCCTAGTCTGCCATAAGGCTAAAAAAATAGTGAAATGCCAAGTGAAAATCAAGTACATTGCACTAGTAAATGAACTGCAAGGTTAGCTTGTGAACCATTGCTTTTTGACATCAACTCTATTTATTTAAGTCTAACATAAGATCACAAGGTTGTGCACAAATGATAAAGAAGACCTGTAGGGTGATTATAAACTAAAAGTCGGTAATATCTGATAGCCTCAGTAAAAATGACACTAACTAAAATGTAATCGCTGAAAAATATTCGAATTCTTTGCCAACCCGTACATCTCTGTACGTTGGGTATGGTTATGTTTAACATTATTAAATACATTCGCAAAAACAAAAAAAAAACAAAACAAAAAAAAAACCAAAAAAAAAAACCAAAAAAAAAAACCGGTATTTTAAGTAAATGAAAATTAGAATTTTCTCTGTGAGATATGTGCATGTTAACAAATGTCACCAATCGGGCACTGGTATTAGAATCTAGTATATTTTGCTTGCAATTACATACCCTACCATTGAGCGAAAATGCTTCCCCAGTGCATTTGATTTACAGCGGATCATTTCGTTTGCATGTACATATGTGCGTGTGGGCAAAGATGTAGAAAGAAAAGTTGGGGTAGGAGCTGATGCGTATGTGTTTAAATTGGAGTGGCGTGGGTGTGCGGGGATTTCGCTGTACTTTGCCGAAAATGCCGCAGTGCGCTTTCCCTGAGATCAAGGGGCCCCGGTAAACCTCAATTTCGGGGAGAAGCCGCCTATTTATTGGAGAATTTCCCATCTTCCTGCATAGCTCGCTTGTCTCTTCTTCCACCCTGGCCAATCACCCACCCCAGCACTCTCCGCGCCTCTCGCTCGCCACTCGTACCGCTTCAGCTCTACTGGCTCTGCTTTTTGCTCTGGTCCAACGACTGCTAACCCACCAATATTACTGCTATTTCAATAATGCTTTTACTCATCTATTTTCACGTTCTGAATAAATATTAAAAAGCTTCATTTAGATGTTAGACATGCGAAAAATAACAACAAAGAAACAAAACACAAATTAAATAAATAAGCAGTGTTGTGGTTCATGATGTAAAAAAATGTATTTATTTAATTATTTAAGAAATTTATGTGAGCAATGATGAGGTTCTGGAAATGATGGAAACGAAAAGAAAATTAATACTGAGCATCAGGGAGAGACAACTGAAGTTTCTGGGACATGCAATAAGGAAGGAGGGCTTGGAGAACCTGATACTAACAGGGCAGATAGAGGGTAAAAGAGACAGGGGAAATCATATTTGAAGGACCTGAGCAGGTGGATGATGGAGCGAGGGTTGTATGGTTTAACAGGAGAAGGCGTGCTAAGAGCTACGAGGGATAGAGAGACGTGGAAAGCCATGATCACCTACGTCCTGAGAGGACAGGGCACATCGAAGAAGAAATTTTACCTCATGGGCGGGCATATAGAAACCGGTTGTTTTTTTATATCATTTTGTCTTCGGCAATAACTTTATTCTGATAAAAGTCTCAAAAGGACTACAATTTTCCGGGTAGACGTGTCTTCATAGTGTCATAGATGGAAACATTAACTAAATAGTTTTATGTGGATAGGGGTCGCATGTTCGAATCCTGCCGAATGCCACACATTTTTGTAATAAAACTTTATCGTAAATAATCAGGCCGGTAGAAATAAATATATAATACTGTTTGATTATAATCAGAATATCTATTTAAATACAAGTATCGATCAAAAATAACGTTCGACGTGGGGTCGATTAAAAGAGATTTTAATGAGAGTTTTTACCATAGAGTTTTCGTGCAAAGAGCAATAAGTGATTACAAACATGCTTTTCTTTTCCCGTTTTCGTAATATTAACTGTATCAATTCAAATATCTAAAATCTTGTCTAAAAATAATCTAACATTTTAAATCTAATCTAAAATTAGATTAAAAATCCGCTGAGTCATATTTTTGGTATGAATTTAACTTAAATTAGAAATGTTTTATTAAATCTTTTGTTATTTTAACTGATACTATTACAGCTCTTATAATTAATTTGGTATTTACGAAGCCTTCATTCCGGTTGCATCAGGCATAAAAGATGAAGCAAGTTGAGAAACAAATAGGCAACAATCGTAATGGCGTGTGAGACTAGCTACTGGTTCAAGGTGATGTGGATGAGGTATTTAGTCAATTTAGTTTTTATTATTTACAATCTTCATCTTTGTTGTCCTTATCACAGAATTTCGGTCGTTTTACTCTCTACCATTCTTTATATTTCGGTCGATAAGGTTATCCTTCTCGGGATTCCAAACTGAACATTTTATTTCATCAATGCTGCCCCCTAGATACGAATTTGCACGAAAAACTAGATTAGCAACTAGATCCCACCCTTTCACAGTGAAACTAATAAAATGCAACCTCAACTTCTACACCAATAGTTTCTTTTCTCGCACTTCCCGACTGTGGAATTCCTTTCCACATGATTGCTTCCCCGACGGCTACAATTTCCAGGAGTTTAAATATAAGGTCAATAGACACCTCCTAACACACTAACTCGCTCTCATTCTTTCAAACACTCTTCCCATCTGCCCAACCCTCATCCTCGGTATCCCTACCCATCTATCACCTTCCTTCTGACTTTTCCTATACCTAACCACTCCTCCTCTTTACCTTCCGCTATGTAGCCCCATGCGCAATAGTGGCAATGGAATGCCTTGCTTGGGGTGAAATGATTAAAAAAAAATAGGGGTGTATTTTTCTCGTTCCACTCTCTATGTGTAGGTACAACTCGTTTTGTTTTCAATTTAATTCTGCTCATTTATTGCCAGTCCCGTTCCCACTGATTCTGAGTTTGTACTAACCAGACCAGGGATTGAACTCACAGTTATTGTTCTGATTTCATAAGCGCAGTTTAGATGTGGCACGACGCCGAATGTATGGGACACCCAGTGAGGATCGAACCCACTACTCATTTGTAACTGATTCTAGCGAGACAAGCTTGCTAATCATTACACCACCCCGAATAGAATAGTGTAAATATTACCTCATCTCAGAAATATAAACAAATAGAATGATCTAATGTTAAACGTCGTACAAATGGCAACAAAGATGAGGACAATAGTCCGAATAATGAAAATACTATATCATCTCAGAAATATAGACAAATAGAATGATCTATTATTAAACGTCGTACAAATGGCAACAAAGATGAGGATAATAGTCCGAATAATGTAAATAGTGTACATAAAAGAGTGCTGAACAGCTAATAGCAATCCTCCTCTAGGACAGTGATTGCTAGACAATTTCTTCATCGATTTTATGAGACATATATCTATTTTTTCAGAAGAATACTAAGAACATCATAGCCAGTTCATATGCCCTCATCTTAGCCCACTGGTGCCTCCTATATATAAATATACTCGAGTCACAAGATTAGCAACTAGGTTTCACCCTTTTACTGTGAAACCAATACAGTGTAAACACAAATTCTACTCCATCAGCTTCTTTTCTCGCACTTCCCGCCTGTGGAATTCCCTTTCATTTACTTGCATTCCCGGCAGCTACAATCACCAAGAATTTTAAAATAAAATAAATAAACGTCATGAATTTTTTTTTTAATTCAAAGGCAGTAATAATGTAAACAACATACACACGTGAAGATGTGTGCTCGCGTAGATGCGTGAATTATATGGAATACTTGGTTGTTAAAGATTTTAAATGCCGTAAAAATACGTTAGAGAATTTGAAATTCGAAGGAACTAATTATGTAAATAATCAAATTATTCAGAGTGTAAAAGTGTTACAACCTTTCTTTTAAAATGTTGTAACACTTTTCCTGCTACAAGGTAATATTTGATTTTTAAACTGTAATATAGTCCCTGATGATGAACGATGACGCTCGTAAGTACTAGGACAACCTTTGGACAATTTTTATACAAATATAATTCTGAAATAAGAATCATAAACAGAAAATATGAAAAACGTCAAAGGAAAATTGTTGTTTCTATCGTTTAAAACAACTTGTTTAAAAGAAAACATTCTGCCAAAATATACGTAATTTAAAATACAATGGTATGCATATCTTACGAAAGGCTATCTATATGAAATTTTCAGGTTACGAAACGCCTCTTCGGAAAAATATTGCCCCGTGTTACGAAATAAATTTCAGGATACGAAAGGCGAAAATTTCAAAATGTGCGCTCCACTCGCAGTTCCCAGAGTCCACCGAACGTAAACATACTTGTAGCATCCTGTATCTTGGTTTAAAAGTGGCGCGTCCGAGCGGCTCTGCCATTGGCTATCGCCCAGCATCTTCCTGGCATCCCATTGGCTAGAAGGGACCTCTATGTGTATGGACGTATACCCAGCATCCTCTTCGTTTTCCCGTCGGGCTACGAGGATCACCGAAGCCTCAGTTTATTCTTTACATTATGTACAACTCTCATTTTTATATTTATTGTGCAGTAATCTAATTCTAATATAAGGATGTGCGTTGTAGTGCAGTGGATATCGGCTCGGAATGAGAAATCGGGGAGCCGAGTTCGAATTCTAGTTGGATCCATTGTATTCACTTATGCGCAAATACCTTTGGGAAAGGTATTAATCCGTCTCTTCCTTCCAGTTATGGGTTAAATAACAGGACAGATTGTGTTCTATAGACTTGGCTGGCGACCAATCTACCGCAGAAAGCAATGGTAACCTACTGCGGGATAATCTTCTGCCCAGTCAGTCATGTCTCTTTCGACACATGATCGTCCAAGCGTGTTTCACGTATGACACTTAACAAACTGAATCTAATGTATCTTTTTTTTTCTAATGTATTTTTTACAGGTTTTCATGCATTTTTGTAATTTATAAAAAAAATCATATCCAAATTTTGTGGGGCTTTGAACCGATTAGGGCATTTATAGGGTAAAAAGCGTCTATACTTTTTCTAAATTTTCACGTTATGAAACGACTTCCAGAACGAATTAATTTCGTAAGTAGAGGTACCACTGTACTTGGACCATCTTGCATCCCAATTTACTTCCCTTTTGCTTTTGAGTTCACGTAAGATCAATTCTTTTATGGAAACTTGGATCCTTAAACCTAATGTACCTCTTTAGCTGAAATAGATTAAATTCCTTTTATATTGATTGTCGTGTCATTACATAATGGAGATGATTTTAGTCTTAGACCTGATGTTCTTTCTTATTGGCACATCTATGATGAGCATTTTTCTATTAGATCTACTGAACAGGTTATTAGAGTCTAGAATATGAGCTAATTCTTTTAAATATCTCAATTCCCTCGTCAATTATTTTGATTAAATCAAAAAAAAAAAAAGGACTGGTAACCACCACTTTTCCACTCGTAATTCAAGGGTACATTCTGAGATATCAAAAGTGGAGATTGGATACGGACAGATATCTTGGAAAAGTTGAACTACTTTTGAATACAGTACTGGTATTATATATATATATATATATATATATATATATATATATATATATATATATATATATATATATCCCAGACGTAATTCTTCTGATGCCTTTGATGTAAACAAAACAGACCGTTGCAATTTTTGACTATTATTCTTGGCCCTGACATCTTTGATCGTAAAAGCTAATGTTATGTTTGCACGAGAATTGCTACTCTGATGATAAGAACAGTTTATTGAAGGAAATGTGACAAGAATAAATTTCAGTCAAGAATTCAAATTTTGTTAGTAACCAAATTAAATTTTAAATTTTAATGCTTCTAAAACGAAGCTACTGTCAATTAACCATCATCGACAATCTCACCTACCTCCCATTAGCATGGACCAGGCTTGCCTCCCAGAGAGTAAAACACTCCTTGGTCTCACACTTTCAGCGGACTTCAAATGGAATGACTATATCGAATCCATTGCTAAATCCGCTGCTATGAAAGTCGGTTCTCTGTGTAGAGCCCGGAAGTTTTTTCCGTCTAAATCTATCCTGCACATTTACAAATCTACCATCCGCCCGTGCATTGAATACTGCTGCCATATCTGGTCGGGTGCCCTGCTGTTCTCCTCGGGCTTCTCGATAAGGTTCAGAGGAGGGTCTGTAATGTGATCGATACCGACTTGGCAGACCGCCTGCAGTCTCTCTCCCACCGGCGAGACGTGGCTTCCCTGTGTCTCTTCTATAAATACTTTCACGGCTTCTGCTCCGATGAACTTAGATCACTGGTGCCCCCTAAATACGAATTTGCACGAGATACTAGATTAGCAACTAGATCCGACCCTTTTACAGTGAAACCGATAAAATGCAGCCGTAACTTCTACTCCAACAGTTTCTTTCCTCGCACTTCCCGACTGTGGAATTCTCTTCCACACGATTGCTTCCCCGACGGCTACAATCTCCAGGAGTTTAAATGTAAGGTCAATAGACACCTCCTAACACACTAACCTGCTCCCATTCGATCAAACACTCTTCCCATCTGCCCAACCCTCATCCTCGCTATCCTTACTCATCTGTCACCTTTCTCCTGACATTCCCTTTATCTATCCACTCCTTCTCTTTACCTTCCCCTATGTAGCCCCATGCGCAATAGTGGCAGTGGAATGCCTTGCTTGGGGTGAGATGATTAAAAAAAAAAAATCCTCTGTGGTCGCTAACAGGCCACCAGAACATGTTTTTACTCTATTAGGTTAAAAAGAAAAATCACAAATATTTAATATTTTTAGGGAGTATTTCGATTTAATTATAATGCTAAAATTATATATATATATATATATATATATATATATATATATATATACACAAACTAAATCTAAAAGTGAGCCAAAAGTCGACCGCGGTTTCACTCGCCGGATCGTCAGGACTTGGGTTTTTTTTTCTTTCGAACACGGCTTATGCTTTGTTGTTTCTTTGTTTTTATACTCCTTTCCCCATTTGGTAGTACCTTTTGGGTTTGACGACTTACTTTACCGATTTGTTAGCAGTAGGTTTTTCTGTCGTGATTAGTGCTACTGTTTTATTGGTACGTTTTACAATATATATATATATATATATATATATATATATATATATATATATATAAGCGGTTTCATAGTTGATATTATTGAGTGTTGGGTATTTCGTTGCTAACCTCATCGTCAAAAGTAACAATTCACCTGCTAGACCTAAACTACAGAGAACCAATGTTATTTGCGAATTTTCATGACCATTGAAGAACTGAGATCTTGATCAAGCCATTTTCGTAAATAATTATATTGGCCACACAATTACAAAGTTGAAACGAAGACTCTCGTTGCATCTCTTAGACCAGAGCGCAATTCGACCTCATTTAAACAAGCACGGAGACCTACCAAAGCCCATCCGTGACAGCACAAATATCATATATGATAATCAATGGGGGTTGCAGTCTGGGGAGTTAACTGGCCAGATGTGAGGAGTGATGTGGGGGCAGAAAGTGTCTGATAGAAATGACTGGGTTTTCTTTCTTGTGTGTCATGGTGTAGAGTCCTGTTACCAGACATAAAGACTACCAGCAGCCACCCTCTTGTCTCAGGGTAGCACTACCTTCTCAGATGTAGGCCTCCTTGTTGAGTTCGAGGCCCTGTGAGGAGATGAATGAAGACATAACGTCGTCATCACTATGATCACTCCCAACACCATGATGCTCGCTGAATATAGCAATCAATTATTTCCATTACCTCTTTTCATTGCCTGGAGTGTCATATCCGGAGATAAACTCAGACAGATCGATATCAATCCAGCCTCACTAGGGGCAAAATGTGCCACAAGGCCTTTTTAGAGTGGGTGATCCGGGCTATACAGCCCAGCCAAAAATACCTGTCTGACTTTACCCACTCGTGTCTCTACCCTTCGGTATAGCCACGACTGTGTTTATGCTCTCCGACCAAAGGCAGAGTGCCGACATGTCAAGATCGGAGATAAACTAGGACGGATCGATATCAATACATCCCTCCCCCCACCAACTAGGGGAAAATGTGCCACAAGGCCTTTTTAGAGTGGGTGATCCGTACCATATAGCCCAGCCAAAAATAACTGTCTGACTTTACCCAGTCGTGACTCTACCCTTCGGCATAGCCACGACTGGGTTTATGCTCTCCGCCCAAAGGCAGAGAGCCGACAGTGTCAAGTCCGGAGATAAACTCGGACTGATCTTTTCGGTTCTCACCATGGCAGGAATATATATATATATATATATATATATATATATATATATATATATATATATACTCACGTCGAGTCCATTATCATAGGAAAAAAGGGAGGTCCCACAACAAATTCTTTCCATTTCTCTTCTCTGTCCTAAGATTGACATTCGAACACTGAAATGTTCGTATTGAAACTTCCGGCGTAAATTCTTAACTGTACAATATGTCGTTTCTAAATTACTGGCGGAGCGAACTGAGTCATGGTATTATTTTTCTCACAACTGAATAATGAATCATAATTTTAATATTAATCATAATTTTAACATTAATCATAATTTTAACATTACCGTTTCTAAGACAGTTACGAGTTGATTAAGGAACGTCTTACATACTACAAATATTGGCTTCTTATAGCCTAACGATAAAACTAACAGCAAGGGACCATATATTGCATACGATCTTCTTTTGCAGTCAATCTGGTATGAAACACTTTGCGTCATTCTCTGATTTCGACCGAATACATATGTGAAAACTATTAAATAGAAGTGTCAGTCAGTCAGATAAGTGCCATACGTGATACACGCTTGGGCGTTCGTGTCTCCAAGGAAGCAGAACTGACTGGGCAGTAGGTTGCCATTGTTTTCTACGGTAGACTGGTTGCCAGCCAGGGCTATAGAACCCAATCTGTCCCATTATTTAACCCATAACTGGTGGGAAGGGATGGATTAAGACCTTTCCCAAGGATACTTGCGTGTTAAGTGAATGTAAGGAATTTAACTGAAATTCGAACACGGCTCTTCGATTTCTCGTTCTGAGCCGATATCTACTGCACCACAACGCACATCCAAATAGATATGTAGCATAAGCATGATTAGGATTAGACATATTGTAGTCTTCAAAGACAGATTAAGTGGAAAAGGATCACGATGAAAGATTATCCCGAACTTAGATAAACGATTATCATTTAATCTTGTGATAGATTGAAACTTATTAAAACTCCACATGCGCGGATTTAAAAAGTGTGTATCATTTTATTAGACAAACCCAGTTGTTAAAAAAAAGAAATGATGTATTTCATAATATTTTTTTAGTATTTATTGCCCAGCGAATCTAAATAAAAATAGAATAGTTCTTTTGTTATTATTACTTCGCAAAATTTTATAAAGCAACCAGGAAGCCTTTGCTTTGGCCAGCCAATACGAAGAAGAGACTAGCATGGGGAAGAGAGCACAAAAACTGGACACCAGAACAGTTTATTTGATGCACATATTATTGTGCAGTATTAAAAAAGAACCATTCTATTTTCATTTCGAACTAGCAATATAGCCCGGCGTTGCTCGGGTGTAATGAAAGCTTTAAAACTAATCCATGGTCGTAGAGCTCAAACTCTTTGGACGTTGGCACGAAAGACAATAGTTGTTTCCAGTTAAAGTGAAACCGTAGACTGAACGAAAAATGAATGGATGTAAGTCAAATTTTGATTTCCTGGTATCGATATCAGATAAGTATTTTTCGTCGTAAACTGAATTTTGAAGGCTAAATAAGTCCTCTGAGTAAATGGTATCATGGCTGAGACTAAGAACTACAATTATACCTACTTAAACCCAAACCTAAAGCAAAAACTAAAATAAAAGGGCTGAAAAAAATACAGACATACAGGCAGATAAACAGACACACACACAAACATCTTACCTTTTATATATATATATTATCTATTTTCTGCACTATTGTAAGAACTGCAACCATGAAGCTTCTGAATATCGTTTCTTATGTCTTTGTCTATGAGTGTATCGAATTTGATTAAAATCGGACCACTCCTTCTATAACCTGATTTTTTCGATTATCGATTTTCGATATTTATCGAGGGTATCTCGACACAAAACCTAGCTATGACCACTCGCAGACGCTTATAGTACAACTATGTAAAAATACATCATTTCTTTTAAAAAAGTGGTGTCGCCTAATAATTATGGCCGGTAGTGTACATAGGAGCCAATACTGCATAGTGACAGACAGTTTCGTTTGAAGATTTCAGTTAAACGCAGACATGACTCACCAAGCAGTGTTGGTTCCAATGTTCACGCTTAAATATGTAAATAAATATTTATGGTAAATATGAAAGAAAACTTGGAAAGATTTTACATTGAATTATTTTGTCGATTACTCGGCATCATCAGAGAAAAAAGACAAAATCGAAAGGAAATGTGAATCCCGTTAAGCGTTTAAACGTTTAATATTTTTTAACTTCTAATGAATTCCAACAAAATTAGATAGTTTAACTAATTTCAGCTGTTTTTTATTTGTTTTATGTATTCCACAAAGTTTCAGTACTAATTCTACAAGAAAATTTGGTAGACATGAATATTTAACAAAATTGGAAGACGTAAGAAAGCCGATTTCGAATTCTAATTAAATTCGTTGCATTCACATACACGCAAATACACTATGAATCTGTTGCTTTTCCCTCAAGCCATGGGTTAAATAGCAGAACAGATTTGGTTCTATAGCCTTGGTTGACAACCAATCTACCGTAGAAAGTAATGTAGAAAGTACCGTAGAAAGTAATTACTGAGGAAAAAACTTCTGCCCAGTCACTCATGTCTCTTTCGAGACATGATCGCCTAAGCGTAATCACGAATGGCACCACCAGCACGTAGTGAAATGCGGTTTATTTACCAAGTTATATATAGATATATATATTGATAAGAAATTTAAAATAAGAAAGTTAATCTTTTAAAACAATGATATCATATAAGATGATTTTAAGAATTGTGGGTGTCGATTAATGACTATTGGGACAAATTGGAGCAATGTTTACTGGACAGGAAGTGTCATTTGTTTAAATAAAAATGGAGCAAAATTGTAGCAACTGTATTATTTTTTGAAAGTGTACTTTTTTTTCCTCTTTCTTAATTTTACGTGTTTACAATATTCGTAAATGTAAGCGTGTCCAGTACGGTCAAGTTGCCAACGACTGGTCCCTGGCTAAGCGTTAGCCGAAAGGCAGCCTAGGCCCGGATATCTAAGAATAAAAAAACGAACATGAAATTATGTTTGTTTGAATCCGTATTCCTTTTCTGTGGTGTCAGGTCATTATATATATATATATATATATATATATATATATGGCTTAGGGTAGCGACTCCGACTGACACCAAATCGGTCGAGTTTCGATGCCGGCCAGAAGCAAGTGGATGTGTTTAGCCACACTGATGAGCTGTGACATTGAAACAGGGTTGTATGTGGATGACTAATATATTTATCTATCTATCAATCTATCAATGTCCACTTATATATATATATATATATATATATACTATAGTCATCCGCAGACAGATCTGTTTCGCTGTATCACAGCTCATCATTACGGTTAGACTCCGATTGCTATTTTTAAACCCAGGATTGAAACCCGACCGAATTGGCGATTCTACCTCTGAGCTACGAGCCTTCGGTAGAAGAAGGTAAACTTTTTAGCGCGTATATCATTATACACGCCCAATAGCCATAGTGCACTAATTCATTATTGCGTATAATTTAATCTATCTATCTATCTATCTATCTATCTATCTATCTATCTATCTATCTATCTATCTTAAAGTGGACATTGAGATCAATAAGCTTAAACGTCATCATCATCACCTGAGAATCAGGTGATGATGATGACGTTTAAGCATGAAACACATTGATACCGATGGGTGTTGACTTCAATGTGCACTTTTATATTTACATACGCTCTGTCCCTGATATTGAGCTCTTTAACTCATAAATCTGAACAACTTAAAACTAGGATTTTATCATATATATATATATATATATATATATATATATATATATATATATATATACGTTAGATATGCACGTGCTTTTCAGTGTGCGAGCTACATGCAAACTTCAACGCACACATACTACATGTATAATCGCAAACCTGCGTTTGTAAATAAAAGCAACGATTGTTTCCTGAGTGCTAGAAACTAGACTTGGCCAATTCGCGCGCTTTTTTGGCATCTTGCCTATCATAATTTCCGCCACTGGCACTTTCGCCATTTTTGTTTTATGTGAAGAAGTGGCTGGGACCTTGGCACAAAACCTTCTGCCCAACTGTTTATCTCTGAAGTTCTTCTTACACGCACCGTTGCGTTTCGAGGTTATCTTCCGTTAACAACACCGTCAGCTACACACTGAAATAAATGCCTCTTATTTTATTACGTTGGCCCACGACACCAAAAGTGGTTCTTGGTGGTATGGCAGTAGAGGATACCATTCTCACAATTTCTTGGAACTGTTACAGATTGTTACAGATGGAACTGTTACAGATGGCAAAATTGCATCTGACATGAAAGTTTGTACGAAAAGTAATGTCATTGAATTCCTCCATGCAAAAATCTGCACTAATTGATATTCATCAATGTTTGCTTCACGTTGGCAGTGACTAGACGGTGGATGTAACTAGAATTAGCAAGTGGGTAACAATTTTGATGTGTGTATGTGCGTTGCGGTGCTGTGGATATCGGCTTTGAACGAGAAATCGAGAAGCCGCGTTCGAATTCCAGTTGAATTCATTGCATTCACTTACGCGCAAATACCCTTGGGAAAGATATTAGTTCGGTTCTTCCTTCCAGTTATGAGTTAAATAACAGGACAGATTGGGTTCTATAGCCTTGGTTGGCAACCAGTCTACCGCAGAAAGCAATTTGGCAACCTACTGCGGGATAATCTTCTGCTCAATCAGTCATGTGTCGAAAGAGACATGATCGCCCAAGCATGTTTCACGTGTAGCACTTAACTGACTGTAGCAAGTTACATTTCTGTTGGTCCTAAAAGCTGTTAACGTACGACACGAAGAGTTCTGGTGCAGTCAGTAAGTGAACTCACAACTCTTTGGGTCAAGTGAGTTGACCTAATAAACGCTTTTATCCGCTGGGTCATATCTCCTTAAGGAGTTTTGAGTTCAATACCTGGCTGCAGCAGACGTGAACAAAAAACTTCAATCTGTCAGTCAAGTGCCATACGTGATACACGCTTTTGGCGATCATGTCTCGGAACAGACATGAATGACATGAACAGAAGATTCTCCCTATTTCTCAAAGAAACAGTAGGTAAGCTAAAATGAATTTACTCGTATTTTTTTCAGAGGACTTATAAAAATGTACAAACTGAAAGGCATCTTTTAAAAATAAATGCCAGTAAGTTTAAAATAAATGTATCTTTTGCTGCTTTGGATTCTATTAAAAACCAAAATTGATTAGGTTAGAAAACTAAGGAGGTATTGTAAAACTGGACCATTCAGAATATGCCACGTCAGCGGTTTATATTAGAAAGAAAAATAAGATTCGGTTATGTGCAGATTTTTCAACTGGGTTAAATGACTGCCTCCTCCCACATGTATATACCTTATCAACTCTAGAGGATATTTGCCAAATTAAATGGTAGTAATTTTTTTTCAAAAATTGTCCTGTTTGTGACATAGCTTGAAACTTAAGGGGATGACGAATATTAGAAGTTAAGTGCCATACGTGATATACGCTTAGGTGATCATGTCTCAAAAGAGACATGACTGGCTGGGCAGAAAATTATCCCACAGTAGATTGCCATTGCTTTCTATAGTAGACTGGTTGCCGACCAAAGCTATAGAACACAATCTATCCTGCCATTTAGCCCATACCTGGAGTGAGAAGAGATAAATTATAATATATCATTATATTAATAAGTAGTAATTAGTGGGTGATCAGTTTATTACTTCATAACAATAGGAAAGCGATCCCCCACTTTATGCACAGTAAAAATTTTAATTGTTTTCAACTATTATATTTAGTCAGTCAGTTAAGTGCCATACGTGATACACGCTTGGGCGATCATGTCTCGAAAGTGACATGAATGACTGGACTGAAGATTATCCAGCAGTAGGTTGCCATTGCTTTCTACGGTGGACTGGTTGCCAGCGAAGACTATAGAACCTAATCTGTCCTATTATATAACCCATAACTGGAAGGAAGAAATGAATTAATACCTTTCCCAAGGGTATTTGTGGGTAAGTGAATGCAAGGAATTCAACTGGAATTCGAACTCGTATCATCAGTTTGTCGTTCCGAGTCGATATCCACTGCACCCCAACGCACAAAACCTTAGTTGAATTTAAGAGAGATAACTGATACTGAGACATCTGGAAGAGGCATGACTCATGGAACTAAAACAATCTAGCCCGATTAACGAAATATGCAGAAGGTCGGAACGTCGTGAATATGGCAGCAAAGATGAGTACAATAGTTTAAACAATGTAAATAATTACAATACTTCTTCTTAAAAATATAGATAAATACAAACTCATAATCGTAATTTTTTTAAAATGGCTTCTTGATCGGGCAGAGATTATTTCAGAATCTTATATTCATTGACTTTTAGATTATCGTAAAAACCGATCAATATTATCACATGATCAATATTGTAACAAGAGTAAGCGTTTGTCTATATTTCTGAGATGAGGTAGTATTTAAGTATTTACATTATTCAGACTATTGTCCTCATCTTTGTTGCCATCTACGACGTTTTGGCCGTTGTACGCTCCGGCCTTTTTCAGGTGCTAGGAATTTCGAACCGAACATTTTATTACCCCAATGATTGTAATTTAGACATTCTTTCATAAGAGAATACAATTTTTTTTTTAACAAACGACGTGTGTTAGCACGTGCGATACCCGCCGAGCAGGTGTGATGTCACTGTTTCGAAGGCTATGGCGGGACCGCCACCCCTGGCGCCACCAGCAGCGTTTGATACAAGGCAGGGTATGAAGATAAACTTGTTGATTGTCCCTCTTGTATATTCTAGTAAAGAAGTAAACAAAACGATCGTTCCTCTTTGCAGATTGTATCGGCAATTAAATTTCTTGAACGCGTTTGCCGTTATTAACGCGCTCGTGAAGGAAGAAAAAAACGTTATAGACGACCACACAAATACCTCACTTGCGCATATTAGATCGTGATGTTGCGCGAATTTTGTTTGCTTGTTTTCATCTCGACCAAATCCAACTTGACGGTTGCTGCACCGTTGCTCGAATGCGGTGTGAAGCGCTTTTTAAACCACGGCCAGTGATGCCTATTTTTGAGAGGAAAGAAATAACTGAATATCCCAGAAATCCACGACACCCAACCTCAATAGACATCACGTTACACGGCCAACCATTGTTCACATATATTCAGTTGCATACGTCTGTGGTTATAATCAATCATATTGTTCTGATTAAAATAACTGATCATATCACACCTACCTCCTATTAGCATGGACCAGGCTTGCCCCCCAGAGAGTAAAATACTACGCCTCCTTGGTCTCACACTTTCAGCGGACCTCAAGTGGAATGACTATATCAAATCCATTGCTAAATCCGCTGCTATGAAAGTCGGTTCTCTGTGCAGGGCCCGGAGGGTTTTTCCGTCTGAATCTATCCTGCACATTTATAAATCTACCATCCGAGCCCGTGCAATTGAATACTGTTGCCATATCTGGTCGGGTGCCCCTGCTATTCTCCTTGGGCTTCTCGATAAGGTACAGCGGAGGGTCTGTCATGTGATCGATACCGACTTGGCTGACCGCCTGCAGTCTCTCTCTCACCGGCGCGACGTGGCTTCCCTGTGTCTCTTCTATAAATACTTTCACGGCTTCTGCTCCGATGAACTTAGATCATTGGTGACCCCTAGGTTCGAATTTGCACGAGATAGTAGATTTGCAACTAGATCCCACCCTTTTTCAGTGAAACCGATAAAATGTAACCGCAACTTCTACTCCAACAGTTTCTTTTCTCGCACTTCCCGACTGTGGAATTCCCTTCCACAAGACTGTTTCCCCGACGGCTACAATCTCCAGGAGTTTAAATGTAAGGTCAATAGACACCTCCTAACAAATTAACTCGCTTCCATTCTTTCAAACACTCTTCCCACCCACTCAACTATCTATCACCCCCCTTCTGACATTTCCTATATCTAACCACTCTTTCTATTTACCTTCCCCCATGTAGCCCCGAGCTCAATATTGGCAGTGGAATGCCTTGCTTTGGGTGAAATGATTAAAAAAAAATATCATTTTAATAATCGATCAGGTTAGTCTCTCTGAAAGTAAAACAATGCGCCTCCTCGGGTTAACTCTCACAACATAACTAAAGTGGAATGTCTCCATAGAATCCATAGCTGTGCAGAACCAGGAAGTTTTTCGCGGCAGAAACAATCCTGGACATATACAAATCTACCATCCGACCGTGCATTGAATACAGCTGCCATATCTGGTCGGGTGCTCCTGCTATCCACCTAGGGGTCCTTGACAAAATCCAGCGAAGAATCTGTAATGTGATCGATCCCGACTTGGCATTTCGGATACAGTCAATTTCTCACCGGCGCAGTGTGGCTTCCCTGTGTCTTTTCTACAAGTACTTTCACGGTTTCTGCTCACTGGTGCCCTGTATATATGAATTTACTCGAGCAACAAGATTAGCAACTAGGTCCCACACTTTTACTATGAAACCAATTAAATGTAAACGCAAATTCTACTCCATCAGTTTCTTTTCTTGCACTTCCTGCCTCTGGAATTCCCTTCCGTTTACTTGCTTTTCCGACAGCTACACTCTCCAATAATTTAAATGTAAAGTCAATATGCATCTCCTATCTCACTAATCTGCATCCTCGCTCTTAGGCTCTCATCTCATTTCTGCAGTATTCTCTCTCCTACCCGCTTCCTGACACCCCCTGTATTCTGTCACTTCTTCTCATAACTTTCCCTCTGTGCAATCCCACTGCGCAACAGTGGCAGTATAATGCCTTGCTTGGGGCGATACGATTATGAAAAATAGATTGTTAATTACCAAAGTTGATTGCCTGAACATCATATTTGGACTGAAGAATATTATTTTTGTTTAATTCATTCTGACTTTTATAAAAATATTTTGTTCTTTTCTTCAGTTCAAGTATTTGATTTCCTCCTGCTTATTGACCCATTTTTAGTGATGACAATGAAACTGAAGTCTTGCTTTTCCAACAAACAAGCTTACACCCATCGACAGTTTATTTTATTTCATATATGCACAAAGTATCATACAGTAACTTCATTATGGTTAGTTCAGTGGTATTTATTGAATACGTCCAGACTTATCAAGGCCATGAACGTTATGAGGATGGATTTAGTTTTTACCAATTTTAAAGGCCTAATTTGTGTTGAACTCAATAGACTGCTTGTAAACGGGAAAATTCGGCAGGATCTCTCAGTTTAGGAATTTTCAGATATTTCTTTTCTTTTCAAATACACATTTCTTTGATGTGCAGACATTGTGCGTTACAGCCAAGAGATTTGTTCCAACTTATACTGACAAGATGTTGTAAGTATTTGATCGATATAAACACCACATCCAACATCATCTCGTGTTGAGATTTTGCCTCAAGCCGCACAAGTAAGTTCTCTTTGATAGTCAGAGTTTTCAAAGAAAATTAGCAGTTTCTTTATTGATCTGCATCGATTTTTTACATTTTACCATTACACACACACACACACATATATATATATATATATATATATATATATATATATGAAAAAGACGTGTGTATCTAGGGATATATATGTACAAACATATATATACGGATGCATGCATAAATCATAATAACTAAATGATTCGAAAGTTTATGACTATATATATGTGTGTATGTCTGTGTGTCTCGGGACATGTGTAAAAATGCATTCATATGATGTAACATTGGTGTCCAAAAGTAAGAAGATATCACATTTTTCTCAGAGCTTTTGGTGTTTTCTTCTACAGAAACTGATCTACCATCGTCATATGAAAATCATATTTCTGAGGTTCTTTTGGAATTGACCTACTATCGTCATATGAGAATTGTATTTCTCAGTTCCTTTAAGAATTGACATACGATCGTCATGAGAAAATGATATTTCTCAATTTTTTTAAAGAATTGATATATCATCGTCATATGAGTATTAAATTTCGTAGTTGTTTTAAGAATTGATCTACCATCGTCATATGAGAATTATATTCTATAGTTTCTTTAGGAATTGACCTACCATCGTCATATGAGAATTATATTCTATAGTTTCTTTAGGAATTGATCTACCATCGTCATATGAGAATTATATTCTATAGTTTCTTTAGGAATTGACCTACTATCGTCATATGAGAATAATATTCTATAGTTTCTTTAGAAATTGACCTACCATCGTCATATGAGTATTAAATTTCGTAGTTGTTTTAAGAATTGATCTACCATCGTCATATGAGAATTATATTCTATAGTTTCTTTAGGAATTGATCTACCATCGTCATATGAGAATTATATTCTATAGTTTCTTTAGAAATTGACCTACCATCGTCATATGAGAATTATATTCTATAGTTTCTTTAGGAATTGACCTACCATCGTCATATGAGAATTATATTCTATAGTTTTTAGAATTGACTCATCATCGTCATATGAGAATTATATTCTATAGTTTCTTTAGGAATTGACCTACCATCGTCATATGAGAATTATATTCTATAGTTTCTTTTAGGAATTGACCTACCATCGTCATATGAGAATTATATTCTATAGTTTCTTTAGGAATTGATCTACCATCGTCATATGAGAATTATATTCTATAGTTTCTTTAGAATTGACCTTACCATCGTCATATGAGTATTAAATTTCCTAGTTGTTTTAAGAATTGATCTACCATCGTCATATGAGAATTATATTCTATAGTTTCTTTAGGAATTGATCTAATATCGTCATATGAGAATTATATTCTATAGTTTCTTTAGGAATTGACCTACCATCGTCATATGAGAATTATATTCTATAGTTTCTTTTAGGAATTGATCTACCATCGTCATATGAGAATTATATTCTATAGTTTCTTTAGGAATTGATCTACCATCGTCATATGAGAATTATATTCTATAGCTTTAGAATTGACCTACCATCGTCATATGAGAATTATATTCTATAGTTTCTTTAGGAATTGACCTACCATCGTCATATGAGTATTAAATTTCGTAGTTGTTTTAAGAATTGATCTACCATCGTCATATGAGAATTATATTCTATAGTTTCTTTAGGAATTGACTACCATCGTCATATGAGAATTATATTCTATAGTTTCTTTAGGAATTGACCTACCATCGTCATATGAGAATTATATTCTATAGTTTCTTTAGGAATTGACCTACCATCGTCATATGAGTATTAAATTTCGTAGTTGTTTTAAGAATTGATCTACAATCGTCATATAAATTATATTCTATAGTTTCTTTAGGAATTGACCTACCATCGTCATATGAGAATTATATTCTATAGTTTCTTTTAGGAATTGATCTACCATCGTCATATGAGAATTATATTCTATAGTTTCTTTAGAATTGACCTTACCATCGTCATATGAGAATAATATTCTATAGTTTCTTTAGGAATTGACCTACCATCGTCATATGAGTATATTAAATTTCGTAGTTGTTTTAAGAATTGATCTACCATCGTCATATGAGCACTATATTCTATAGTTTCTTTAGGAATTGATCTACCATCGTCATATGAGAATTATATTCTATAGTTTCTTTAGGAATTGACCTACCATCGTCATATGAGAATTATATTCTATAGTTTCTTTAGGAATTGACCTACCATCAGTCATATGAGAATTATATTCTATAGCTTCTTTAGGAATTGACCTACCATCGTCATATGAGAATTCATATTCTATAGTTTCTTTAGGAATTGACCTACCATCGTCATATGAGAATTATATTCTATAGTTTCTTTTAGGAATTGACCTACCATCGTCATATGAGAATTATATTCTATAGTTTCTTTAGGAATTGATCTTTTACCATCGTCATATGAGAATTATATTCTATAGTTTCTTTAGGAATTGACCTACCATCGTCATATGAGTATTAAATTTGGGTTGTTTTAAGAATTGATCTACCATCGTCATATGAGAATTATATTCTATAGTTTCTTTAGGAATTGATCTACCATCGTCATATGAGAATTATATTCTATAGTTTCTTTAGGAATTGACCTACCATCGTCATATGAGAATTATATTCTATAGTTTCTTTAGGAATTGATCTACCATCGTCATATGAGAATTATATTCTATAGTTTCTTTAGGAATTGATCTACCATCGTCATATGAGAATTATATTCTATAGTTTCTTTAGGAATTGACCTACCATCGTCATGAGAATTATATTCTATAGTTTCTTTAGGAATTGACCTACCATCGTCATATGAGTATTAAATTTCGTAGTTGTTTTAAGAATTGATCTACTATCGTCATATGAGAATTATA
Organism: Ascarosepion bandense; assembly: GCA_037127315.1. Taxonomy (NCBI): domain Eukaryota; kingdom Metazoa; phylum Mollusca; class Cephalopoda; order Sepiida; family Sepiidae; genus Ascarosepion; species Ascarosepion bandense. The sequence goes on along the minus strand of JBBBDQ010001014.1, from coordinate 111,389 downwards.
TTCTATAGTTTCTTTAGGAATTGATCTACTATCGTCATATGAGAATTATATTCTATAGTTTCTTTAGGAATTGACCTACCATCGTCATATGAGAATTATATTCTATAGTTTCTTTAGGAATTGGATCGTCATATGAGTATTAAATTTCGTAGTTGTTTTAAGAATTGATCTACCATCGTCATAGCGAGAATTATATTCTATAGTTTCTTTAGGAATTGACCTACCATCGTCATATGAGAATTATATTCTATAGTTTCTTTAGAATTGATCTTACCATCGTCATATGAGTATTAAATTTCGTAGATGTTTTAAGAATTGATCTACCATCGTCATATGAGAATTATATTCTATAGTTTCTTTAGGAATTGATCTACCATCGTCATATGAGTATTAAATTTCGTAGTTGTTTTAAGAATTGATCTACCATCGTCATATGAGAATTATATTCTATAGTTTCTTTAGGAATTACCCAACATCGTCATATGAGAATTATATTCTATAGTTTCTTTAGGAATTGATCTACCATCGTCGTATGAGTATTAAATTTCGTAGATGTTTTAAGAATTGATCTACCATCGTCATATGAGAATTATATTCTATAGTTTCTTTAGGAATTGATCTACCATCGTCATATGAGTATTAAATTTCGTAGTTGTTTTAAGAATTGATCTACCATCGTCATATGAGAATTATATTCTATAGTTTCTTTAGGAATTGATCTACCATCGTCATATGAGTATTAAATTTCGTAGTTGTTTTAAGAATTGATCTACCATCGTCATATGAGAATTATATTCTATAGTTTCTTTAGGAATTGAACTACCATCGTCATATGAGTATTAAATTTCGTAGTTGTTTTAAGAATTGATCTACCATCGTCATATGAGAATTATATTCTATAGTTTCCTTAGGAATTGACCTACCATCGTTTCATATGAGTATTAAATTTCCTAGTTGTTTTAAGAATTGATCTACCATCGTCATATGAGAATTATATTCTATAGTTTCTTTAGGAATTGACCTACCATCGTCATATGAGAATTATATTCATAGTTTCTTTAGGAATTGATCTACCATCGTCATATGAGAATTATATTCTATAGTTTCTTTAGGAATTGATCTACCATCGTCATATGAGAATTATATTCTATAGTTTCTTTAGGAATTGACCTACCATCGTCAAATGAGAATTATATTCTATAGTTTCTTTAGGAATTGACCTACCATCGTCATATGAGTATTAAATTTCCTAGTTGTTTTAAGAATTGATCTACCATCGTCATATGAGAATTATATTCTATAGTTTCTTTAGGAATTGATCTACCATCGTCATATGAGAATTATATTCTATAGTTTCTTTAGGAATTGACCTACCATCGTCATATGAGAATTATATTCTATAGTTTCTTTAGGAATTGATCTACCATCGTCATATGAGAATTATATTCTATAGTTTCTTTCGGAATTGACCTACCATCGTCATATGAGAATTATATTCTATAGTTTCTTTAGGAATTGACCTACCATCGTCATATGAGTATTAAATTTCGTAGTTGTTTTAAGAATTGATCTACCATCGTCATATGAGAATTATATTCTATAGTTTCTTTTGGAATTGATCTACCATCGTCATATGAGAATTATATTCTATAGTTTCTTTAGGAATTGATCTACCATCGTCATATGAGTATTAAATTTCGTAGTTGTTTTAAGAATTGATCTACCATCGTCATATGAGAATTATATTCTATAGTTTCTTTAGGAATTGATCTACCATCGTCATATGAGTATTAAATTTCGTAGTTGTTTTAAGAATTGATCTACCATCGTCATATGAGAATTATATTCTATAGTTTCTTTAGGAATTGATCTACCATTGTCATATGAGTATTAAATTTCGTAGTTGTTTTAAGAATTGACCTACTATCGTCATATGAGTATTAAATTTCGTAGTTGTTTTAAGAATTGATCTACCATCGTCATATGAAAATCATATTTCTCAGTTTTTTTTTTAATTGACCTACTATCGTCATATGAGAATTTTATTTCTCAGTTTCTTTAAGAATTGAGATACGATCGTCATATGAAAATTATATTTCTCAATTTTTTTTAAGTATTGATCTACCATCGTCATATGACAATCATATTTCTTAGGTTATTTAGGAATTGACCTTCCGTCGTCATATACGAATTGTATTTCTCAGTTTCTTTAAGAATTGACATACGACCGTCATATGAGAATTATATATCTCAGTTTCTAAAGAAATTGACAAGCCATCTCCATTTGAGAATCACTTTCATCAGTTATATTTTTCAAATATATTCCACCGGCATGTCGTCAAGAGGAAAATAAATTAGACAGTAATTGGAATTCAAAATCTATGTTGAAAATGTCTGCGTTCATTAAAAGACCATTAGATATATAATTCGGCGCTAAATATCACTAAATGTTTGCCAAAAATGGAAAAAATCATTGCAAAAAAAAAATTATTAACACACGACAAATAGTAGTAGATAATCGGTAATTAGATAGATAATAGATAATAATAGTGATTAATAGATAGATAATAGATAATAATAAATAGATAATAGATAATAATAGATAATAATAGATAGATAATAGATAATAATAGATGAAAATAGATAGAAAATAGATAATAATAGATAATAGATAATAATTGATAATAATAGATAGATAATAGATAATAATAGATAATAGATAATAATAGATAATAATGGATAGATAATAGATAATAATAGATAGATAATAGATAATAATAAATAGATAATAATAGATAATAATAGATAATAATAGATAGATAATAGATAATAATAAATAGATAATAGATAAAAATAAAAAGACAATAGATAATAATAAATAGATAAAAGATAATAATAGATAATAATAGATAGATAATAGATAATAATAGTGATTAATAGATAGATAATAGATAATAATAAATAGATAATAGATAATAATAGATAATAATAGATAGATAATAGATAATAATAGATGAAAATAGATAGATAAAAGATAATAATAGATAATAGATAATAATTGACAATAATAGATAGATAATAGATAATAATAGATAATAGATAATAATAGATAATAATGGATACATAATAGATAATAATAGATAGATAATAGATAATAATAAATAGATAATAATAGATAATAATAGATAATAATAGATAGATAATAGATAATAATAAATAGATAATAGATAATAATAAAAAGACAATAGATAATAATGAATAGATAAAAGATAATAATAGATAATAATAGATAGATAATAGATAATAATAGATAATAATAGATAGATAATAGATAATAATAAATAGATAATAGATACTAATAGATAATAATAGATAGATAATAGATAATAATAAATAGATAATAGGTACTAATAGATAATAATAGACAGATAATAGATAATAATAGATAATAATAGATAATAATAGATAGATAATAGATAATAATAAATAGATAATAGATAATAATAGATAGAAAATAGATAATAATAGATAGATAATAGATAATAATAGATAATAATAGATAATAATAGATAGATAATAGATAATAATAAATAGATATTGGATAATAATAGATAATAATAGATGGGTAATAGATAATAATAGATAGATAATAGATAGTAATAGATAATAATAGATAATAATAGCTAGATAATAGATAATAATAAAAAGATAATAGATAATAATAAAAAGATAATAGATAATAATAAATAGATAATAGATAATAATAGATAGATAATAGATAATAATAGATAGATAATAGATAATAATAGATAATAATAGATAATAATAGATAGATAATAGATAATAAAAAATAGATAATAGATACTAATAGATAATAATAGATAGATAATAGATAATAATAAATAGATAATATATACTAATAGATAATAATAGATAGATAATAGATAATAATAGATAATAATAGATAGATAATAGATAATAATAAATAGATAATAGATACTAATAGATAATAATAAATAGATAATAGATAATAATAGATAATAATAGATAATAATAGATAGATAATAGATAATAATAGATAATAATAGATAATAATAGATAATAATAGATAGATAATAGATAATAATAGATAGATAATAGATAATAATAGATAGATAATAGATAGTAATAGATAATAATACATAGATAATAGATAATAATAAATAGATAATAGATAATAATAAAAAGATAATAGATAATAATAAATAGATAATAGATACTAATAGATAATAATAGATAGATAATAGATAATAATAGATAATAATAGATAGATAATAGATATATAATAGATAATAATAAATAGATAATAGATAATAATAGATAATAATAGATAGATAATAGATAATAATAAATAGGTAATAATAGATAATAATAGATAGATAATAGATAATAATAGATAATAATAGATAGATAATAGATAATAATAAATAGATAATAGATAATAAGAGATAATAATAGATAGATAATAAATAATAATAGATAATAATTGATAGATAATAGATAATAATAAATAGATAATAGATAATAATAAATAGATAATAGATAATAATAGATAATAATAGATAGATAATAGATAATAATAGATAATAATAGATAGATAATAGATAATAATAAACAGATAATAGATAATAATAAAAAGATAATAGATAATAATAAATAGATAATAGATAGATAATAGATACTAATAGATAATAATAGATAGATAATCGATAATAATAAATAGATAATAGATACTAATAGATAATAAAAGATAATAATAGATAATAATAGATAATAATAGATAGATAATAGATAATAATAAATAGATAATAGATAATAATAGATAATAATAGATAGATAATAGATAATAATAGATAATAATAGATAATAAAAGATAATAATAGATAATAATAGATAATAATAGATAGATAATAGATAATAATAAATAGATAATAGATAATAATAGTTAATAATAGGTAGATAATAGATAGTAATAGATAATAATAGGGAATAATAGATAGATAATAGATAATAATAAATAGATAATAGATAATAATAAAAAGATAATAGATAATAATAAATAGATAATAGATAATAGATAATAATAGATAATAATAGATAATAATAGATAGATAATAGATACTAATAGGTAATAATAGATAGATAATAGATAATAATAAATAGATAATAGATACTAATAGATAATAATAGATAGATAATACATAATAATAGATAATAATAGATAATAATAGATAGATAATAGATAATAATAAGTAGATAATAATAGATAATAATAGATAGATAATAGATAATAATAGATAATAATAGATAGATAATAGATAATAATAGATAATAATAGATAGATAATAGATAATAATAAATAGATAATAGATAATAATAGATAATAATAGATAGATAATAGATAATAATAGATAGATAATAGATAGTAATAGATAATAATACATAGATAATAGATAATAATAAATAGATAATAGATAATAATAAAAAGATAATAGATAATAATAAATAGATAATAGATAATAATAGATAATAATAGATAGATAATAGATAATAATAGATAATAATAGATAATAATAAATGGATAATAGATACTAATAGATAATAATAGATAGATAATAGATAATAATAAATAGATAATAGATACTAATAGATAATAATAGATAGATAATAGATAGTAATAGATAATAATAGATAGATAATAGATAATAATAAATAGATAATAATAGATAATAATAGACAGATACTAGATAATAATAGATAGATAATAGATAATAATAGATAATAATAGATAATAATAGATAGATAATAGATAATATTAGATAATAATAGATAATAATGAATAGATAATAGATAATAATATATAATAATAGGTAGATAATAGATAATAATAAATAGATAATAGATACTAATAGATAATAATAGATAGATAATAGATAATAATAGATAATAATAGATAATATTAGATAGATAATAGATAATAATAAATAGATAATAATAGATAATAATAGATAGATAATAGATAATAATAGATAATAATAGATAGATAATAGATAATAATAGATAATAATAGATAGATAATAGATAATAATAGATAATAATAGATAATAATAGAAAATAATAGATAGATAATTGATAATAATAAATAGATAATAGATAATAATAGATAATAATAGATAGATAATAGATAATAATAGACAGATAACAGATAGTAATAGATAATAATACATAGATAATAGATAATAATAAATAGATAATAGATAATAATAAAAAGATAATAGATAATAATAAATAGATAATAGATAATAATAGATAATAATAGATAGATAATAGATAATAATAGATAATAATAGATAATAATAGATAATAATCAATAGATAATAGATACTAATAGATAATAGTTGATAGATAATAGATAATAATAAATAGATAATAGATACTAATAGATAATAATAGATAGATAATAGATAATAATAGATAATAATAGATAGATAATAGATAATAATAAATAGATAATAATAAATAGATAATAGATAATAATAGATAATAATAGAGAGATAATAGATAATAATAAATAGATAATAGATAATAATAGATAATAATAGATAGATAATAGATAATAATAAATAGATAATAGATACTAATAGATAATAATAGATAGATAATAGATAAAAATAGATAATAATAGATAGATAATAGATAATAATAAATAGATAATAGATAATAATAGATAATAATAGATAGATAATAGATAATAATAGATAATAATAGATAATAATAGATAGATAATAGATAATAATAAATAGAAAATAGATACTAATAGATAATAATAGATAGATAATAGATAATAATAAATAGATAATAGATAGATAATAGATAATAGATAGATAATAGATAATAATAAACAGATAATAGATAATAATAAAAAGATAATAGATAATAATAAATAGATAATAGATAGATAATAGATACTAATACATAATAATAGATAGATAATAGATAATAATAAATAGATAATAGATACTAATAGATAATAATAGATAATAATAGATAATAATAGATAATAATAGATAGATAATAGATAATAATAAATAGATAATAGATAATAATAGATAATAATAGATAGATAATAGATAATAATAGGTAGATAATAGATAGTAATAGATAATAATAGGGAATAATAGATAGATAATAGATAATAATAAATAGATAATAGATAATAATAAAAAGTTAATAGATAATAATAAATAGATAATAGATAATAGATAATAAAAGATAATAATATATAATAATAGATAATAATAGATAGATAATAGATACTAATAGGTAGTAATAGATAGATAATAGATAATAATAAATAGATCATAGATACTAATAGATAATAATAGATAGATAATAGATAATAATAGATAATAATAGATAATAATAGATAGATAATAGATAATAATAAATAGATAATAATAGATAATAATAGATAGATAATAGATAATAATAGATAATAATAGATAGATAATAGATAATAATAGATAATAATAGATAATAATAGAAAATAATAGATAGATAATAGATAATAATAAATAGATAATAGATAATAATAGATAATAATAGATAGATAATAGATAATAATAGATAGATAATAGATAGTAATAGATAATAATACATAGATAATAGATAATAATAAATAGATAATAGATAATAATAAAAAGTTAATAGATAATAATAAATAGATAATAGATAATAATAGATAATAATAGATAGATAATAGATAATAATAGATAATAATAGATAATAATAAATAGATAATAGATACTAATAGATAATAATAGATAGATAATAGATAATAATAAATAGATAATAGATACTAATAGATAATAACAGATAGATAATAGATAATAATAGATAATTATAGATAGATAATAGATAATAATAAATAGATAATAATAGATAATAATAGACAGCTAATAGATAATAATAGATAGATAATAGATAATAATAGATAATAATAGATAATAATAGATAGATAATAGATAATATTAGATAATAATAGATAATAATGAATAGATAATAGATAATAATAGATAATAATAGATAGATAATAGATAATAATAAATAGATAATAGATACTAATAGATAATAATAGATAGATAATAGATAATAATAGATAATAATAGATAATATTAGATAGATAATAGATAATAATAGATAATAATAGATAGATAATAGATAATAATAGATAATAATAGATAGATAATAGATAATAATAGATAATAATAGATAATAATAGAAAATAATAGATAGATAATAGATCATAAGAAATAGATAATAGATAATAATAGATAATAATAGATAGATAATAGATAATAATAAATAGATAATAGATAATAATAGATAATAATAGATAGATAATAGATAATAATAGATAATAATAGATAATAATAGATAATAATAAATAGAAAATAGATACTAATAGATAATAATAGATAGATAATAGATAATAATAAATAGATAATAGATAGATAATAGATAATAGATAGATAATAGATAATAATAAACAGATAATAGATAATAATAAAAAGATAATAGATAATAATAAATAGATAATAGATAGATAATAGATACTAATACATAATAATAGATAGATAATAGATAATAATAAATAGATAATAGATACTAATAGATAATAATAGATAATAATAGATAATAATAGATAATAATAGATAGATAATAGATAATAATAAATAGATAATAGATAATAATAGATAATAATAGATAGATAATAGATAATAATAGGTAGATAATAGATAGTAATAGATAATAATAGGGAATAATAGATAGATAATAGATAATAATAAATAGATAATAGATAATAATAAAAAGTTAATAGATAATAATAAATAGATAATAGATAATAGATAATAATAGATAATAATATATAATAATAGATAATAATAGATAGATAATAGATACTAATAGGTAGTAATAGATAGATAATAGATAATAATAAATAGATAATAGATACTAATAGATAATAATAGATAGATAATAGATAATAATAGATAATAATAGATAATAATAGATAGATAATAGATAATAATAAATAGATAATAATAGATAATAATAGATAGATAATAGATAATAATAGATAATAATAGATAGATAATAGATAATAATAGATAATAATAGATAATAATAGAAAATAATAGATAGATAATAGATAATAATAAATAGATAATAGATAATAATAGATAATAATAGATAGATAATAGATAATAATAGATAGATAATAGATAGTAATAGATAATAATACATAGATAATAGATAATAATAAATAGATAATAGATAATAATAAAAAGTTAATAGATAATAATAAATAGATAATAGATAATAATAGATAATAATAGATAGATAATAGATAATAATAGATAATAATAGATAATAATAAATAGATAATAGATACTAATAGATAATAATAGATAGATAATAGATAATAATAAATAGATAATAGATACTAATAGATAATAACAGATAGATAATAGATAATAATAGAAAATTATAGATAGATAATAGATAATAATAAATAGATAATAATAGATAATAATAGACAGCTAATAGATAATAATAGATAGATAATAGATAATAATAGATAATAATAGATAATAATAGATAGATAATAGATAATATTAGATAATAATAGATAATAATGAATAGATAATAGATAATAATAGATAATAATAGATAGATAATAGATAATAATAAATAGATAATAGATACTAATAGATAATAATAGATAGATAATAGATAATAATAGATAATAATAGATAATATTAGATAGATAATAGATAATAATAGATAATAATAGATAGATAATAGATAATAATAGATAATAATAGATAGATAATAGATAATAATAGATAATAATAGATAATAATAGAAAATAATAGATAGATAATAGACCATAAGAAATAGATAATAGATAATAATAGATAATAATAGATAGATAATAGATAATAATAGTCAGATAATAGATAGTAATAGATAATAATACATAGATAATAGATGATAATAAATAGATAATAGATAATAATAAAAAGATAATACATAATAATAAATAAATAATAGATAATAATAGATAATAATAGATAGATAATAGATAATAATAGATAATAATAGATAATAATAAATAGATAATAGATACTAATAGATAATAATAGATAGATAATAGATAATAATAAATAGATAATAGATACTAATAGATAATATTAGATAGATAATAGATAATAATAGATAATAATAGATAGATAATAGATAATAATAAATAGATAATAGATACTAATAGATAATAATAGATAGATAATAGATAATAATAGATAATAATAGATAATATTAGATAGATAATAGATAATAATAGATAATAATAGATAGATAATAGATAATAATAGATAATAATAGATAGATAATAGATAATAATAGATAATAATAGATAATAATAGAAAATAATAGATAGATAATAGATAATAAGAAATAGATAATAGATAATAATAGATAATAATAGATAGATAATAGATAATAATAGTCAGATAATAGATAGTAATAGATAATAATACATAGATAATAGATAATAATAAATAGATAATAGATAATAATAAAAAGATAATACATAATAATAAATAAATAATAGATAATAATAGATAATAATAGATAGATAATAGATAATAATAGATAATAATAGATAATAATAAATAGATAATAGATACTAATAGATAATAATAGATAGATAATAGATAATAATAAATAGATAATAGATACTAATAGATAATATTAGATAGATAATAGATAATAATAGATAATAATAGATAGATAATAGATAATAATAAATAGATAATAATAAATAGATAATAGATAATAATAGATAGATAAGAGATAATAATATAGATAATAGATAATAATAGATAGATAATAGATAATAATAGATAATAATAGATAGATAATAGATAATAATAAATAGATAATAGATAATAATAGATAGATAATAGATAATAATAGATAATAATAGATAATAATAGATAGATAATAGATAATAATAAATAGATAATAGATACTAATAGATAATAATAGATAGATAATAGATAATAATAAATAGATAATAGGTAATAATAGATAGATAATAGATAATAATAAATAGATAATACATAATAATAGATAATAATAGATAATAATAGATAATAATAGATAAATAATAGATAATAATAGATAATAATAGATAAATAATAGATAATAATAGATAATAATAGATAATAATAGATAGATAATAGATAATAATAAATAGATAATAGATAATAATAGATAATAATAGATAGATAATAGATAATAATAAATAGATGATAGATAATAACAGATAATAATAAATAGATAATAGATAATAATAGATAATAATAAATAGATAATAGATAATAATAGATAGATAATAGATAATAATAGATAATAATAGATAATAATAAATAGATAATAGATAATAATAGATAATAATAGATAGATAATAGATAATAATAGATAATAGATAATATAATATCATATTATATTATTTTCTATAATAATAATAATAATAATAATAATAATAATAATAATAACAACAACAACCCGCAACTCAATGTGTTAATCGTGCCGAGGAGTGAATGGCTACTGCATTATGAGGTCACAAACGATTCCCTACAGGCTTCGGGACCCTGTTTGTAAAAGACCGTTACCCAACGTGCCGTTCAACTTTGGGTGGACTTTTGGACCCGTGCGTCACTCGTGGGAAAAACATGAAAAACACAAATAGAAATAAAAAGTTCCAGTATGGCTCTTCCAGTGGATAAACAGGGAGCCCGTCCTTCAGGAGGGAACCTACCTGAGGTCGAAAAATCTGCCATAGGAACAAACTCCTACACAAAGAATGTATCTTCAGGTCCCCACAACCAGGATAATCCTAATGATGGTCCTGAAAATTCACCAGCTAGATCTGCAACCGTATATTTAAAGAAAGAAAAAATAAAATGGTCTCGTGAGGAGTACAAAGTCGTTATGACTGCATTTCATGAAGCGTTACTCAAACCTCAAAAAAACATGACTCGCCAAACATATGACATTTGGCGTGAAAAAGTTGGTCAAGCAAATAGAAAGTATATTGACGAAAATAAATTGGCCAATGAACGTAGGTACATTATTCGTAATAACCGACTGTCAGAGGCTGAGATTCACGAAATTAAAAGAATTGTAACAGGAAGAGTCGAATCAACAAAATATGAAAAGGAACCGGAACCAGAAATAAAAAGTAATAACATCAAACAAATCACAGGTCATAATGTAGAAACCGTGAAACACGCAAATCACTGCGAAGATAATGATGTAAGTCTAAAAGTGCTGGAAAGGTGCGATCTGAGTCTGAGTCAGTTAAAAGACAAAAATAAAATGAGTTCAGAACACATCGAAGATAATTATTTGACGGAAAATAAGAACAATATACAGGAAGCCAAGATAGAAATAAAAAACCAGCTAAGTCAAATACAAAGTATTACAATGGAGGAACGTGAACAGCTCCCAAAATTCCAACCAACAAAACAAAACCTCCGAACTATTAAATTGTACAATGCAGCACTGAAATCAATACTGGATGAAGACCCGAATACAAATCTTAACGAAGTAATATATGCATCAGCAACAGCAGCAACAAGAAAATTAAACATCAAAATAAAAACAAGGCAGTCACGCAAACGTGAAGATCCACATTGGAAAAGAAAAATCGAAAAAGAAATAGAACAACTAAGAAGTGAACTGTCAGTACTGGATGAACTGAGTAGAGGAATAAATGTAAGAACTAGGAAAAGAAGAAGAGCCGAAAAAAAATATAACATCAGGAATGAAAATGACGTCTTATCAAATAAAGAAAAAATAAAGCAAAAAATCCAACTGAAGGCTCAAAGAATAAGACGCTATGAAAAAAGAGCAAGATTTTACAGACAAAACAAGATCTTTCAGACTGATACAAAGAGATTTTACAGGGAAATAGGTAAAAAAAGAATTGAAGTGACAGTACCCACCAGAATGCAAGAAGTCACACAGTTCTGGGAAAAGATATGGGCTTGCCCTAAAGAATCTAGCAAGGAAGTACATTGGATTACGCAGGAGATAGAACGAATGAAAAATAAACCCGAACAGACATGGTCTGGAATTACAGAAGATGATGTTAAATTTGCACTAAAAAAAGCACACAATTGGAAAACTCAAGGTATAGATAAAATTCCTAACTTTTGGCTATATTATTTAAATGCAGCACATAAAAAAATAGCCAAAGAACTCCAAGAAATGGTTGACGATCCCACTAAAATTCCTGCATGGATGACAAAAGGAATTACATTTCTTCTACCCAAGAATGGTGACACAAACAACCCGAAAAACTACAGACCAATTACATGTCTTCCGACAACATATAAACTACTAACATCTATTTTAACAAAACAAACATATTTATTCTTAGAAAGAAATGACATGATACCGCTTGAACAAAAAGGGTGCAAACGTGGCTGTTATGGTTGTAAAGACCAATTGCTAATTAACAAAATGCTCCTGGAAAACTGCTACAGTACAAAGAAAAATCTTAGTACTGCCTGGATAGACTACCGAAAAGCATTCGATAGTGTACCACATGACTGGATTTTAAAGACCTTAAATATATACAAGATATCGCCCGTCATCATCAATTTCATCAAACAGTGCATGTCTATATGGAAAACAACCCTTTACCTCAATCATATAAATGGAACCTATAAGTCTGATGAAATAAACATCAAAAGAGGTATATTTCAAGGTGATTCTTTATCTCCCTTACTATTCTGCATATCATTAATAACACTAACCAGTCAACTTAATAAGACAGAATGTGGTTATAAAATAGGCCAAAAGAAAATAAGCCATCTATTTTACATGGATGACTTAAAGTTATATGCTAAGAATGATAATGAGCTGGAAGGTCTTCTGAAAACTGTAAAATGCTTCAGCGAAGACATTGGAATGAAATTTAATTTGAATAAATGTGCTAAAGCTACAGTTTTACGTGGATCAATACAAGAAACATCCTCAATTAGCCTAGACCCTGCTGTAACAATAAAAGAATTGAAACCAGAAGAAGCTTATAAATACCTAGGTGTAAATGAGAGCGAAAACATTCACCATAAAAAAATGAAAGAAATAGTGCGTAAAGAGTACTATAGAAGGCTACGAATGATATTAAAAACTGAATTAAATTCACAGAACAGAGTTATGGCCATTAATAGCCTTGCAATCCCAGTTGTCCAATATAGCTTTAACATCTTAAACTGGACTCTAAACGACATCAGACGAATGGATGCTAAAACAAGAAAGCTTCTTTCTAAGCATAAGATGCATCATCCAAAGGCTGATGTAGACAGTCTATACATACCCCGTAAAGAAGGTGGAAGGGGTCTTATTCAGCTGGAATTGTCATACAAGACAACAACTATTGGCTTACTAACATACATAGAAACAACAAAGGATTGGATGATACAATTAGTAAGGCAACATGAAGAAAGAAAGAAAAAAATATTCAATAATAAAAGAAGGCAGTAAATTCAAACAAGATTTACAGTTAGTAGATTCTGTAGAAAAGCAAAACAGAAGCCAAGAACCAACTATTGCGGCAAAGAATATGAAAATGAAAGCCAAAGATAAAGCTCTTGAAAAGATGAAACAGCGCTGGCAAGACAAACCTCTGCATGGCCAATATCCAGTACGTGCCAATAAATCCAATGTTGACAAAGTTAATACTCATCGATGGTTACGTGCATCTAGATTAAAGTCTGAAACTGAAGGCTTTATTCTTGCAGCACAAGACCAAAGTCTTTTCACGAGAAACTTTCAGGCAAATATTATGCATAATAATATGGATCCAAAATGCAGGTTTTGTGATAAACACCATGAAACAATAGACCACCTAATCTTAGGCTGTTCTGTGCTTGCCCCAAATGAATATAAAAATCGCCACGATAGAGTTGGGCAATATTTACATTGGACAATATGCAAACATTATGGAAAAGCTGTAAACAAACACTGGTATGAACATCACCCAGCACCGGTTACAGAAATAGAAGATGTAACCATTCTATGGGATTACACCATCTACACAGACAGAAAAATTGAAGCAAACAGACCAGACATTATTGTTAAAACCAGAAGGAGAAAACTTGTCTATTAATTGATATGGCTTGTCCAGCGGATTGTAACATAGCAATCAAGGAATTTGAAAAACTGTCAAAATATAAAGACCTGGAAATTGAAATAGAAAAAATGTGGAAATTGAAAACAAGAGTTGTGCCAGTGATAGTAGGTGCACTTGGAATGATAAAAAATGGAACAAAACAACACATTGAAAGAATCCCTGGAAACCCCAGCTTAAGAGACATACAAAAAATTGTCTTATTAAGTACAGCCCACACACTAAGGAAAACTTTATCTATGTAATGCTGAGGATGATAGGGAAGATAGAAAAACATGAAATGGAGCCATAACAACACGCCACTACCTGCCTTAGGTCTCCCCGCAGACTTGGTTGGTAGTGAGACCAAAGCAGAAATCGAAATATGATGAAAAATGACATAATAATAATAATAATAATAATAATAATAATAATAATAATAATAATAATAATAATAATCAAGAACCAACTATTGCGGTAAAAATATGAAAATGAAAGTCCAGGATAAAGACAAACTTCTGCATGGTCAATATCCAGAACGTGCCAATAAATCCAATGTTGACAAAGTTAATAGTTATCGATACTTACGTGCATCTGGATTAAGGTCTGAGACTGAAGGCTTTATTCTTGCAGCGCAAGACCAAAGTCTTTTCACTAAGAACTTTCAGGCAAATATTATACATAATAATATGGATCCAAAATGAAGATTATGTGATAACTACCAAGATACAATAGACCATCTAATCTCAGGCTGTTCTGTACTTGCCCCAAATGAATATAAAAATCGTCACGATAGAGTGGGGCAATATTTACATTGGACAATGTGCAAACATTATGGAAAATCTGTAAACAAACACTGGTATGAACATCACCCAGCACCGGTTAGAGAAATAGACGATGTCACCATTCTATGGGATTACGCCATTTACACAGACAGAAAATATGAAGCAAATAGGCAGGACATTATTGTTAAAAACCAGAAAGACAAAACATGCATATTAATTGATATGGCTTGCCCAGTAGAATGTAACATAGCAAACAAGGAATTCGAAAAATTGTCAAAATATAAAGACCTGGAAATTGAAATAGAAAAAATGTGGAAATTGAAAACAAGAGTCGTGCCAGTGATAGTGGGTGCATTTGGAATGATAAAAAATGGAACAAAACAACACATTAAAAGAATCACTGGAAACCCCAGCTTCAGAGATATACAAAACATTGTCTTATTAATTTCGATTTCTGCTATGGTCACACTAACAAGTTTGCGGGAAGACCTAAGGCAGGTCGTGGTGTGTTGCTATGGCTCTATTTCATGTTTTTCTATCTCCCCTGTCATCCCTAGCGTTACATAGACAAAGTTCTTAGTGTGTGGACTGTACTTAACAAGACAATTTTTTGTATATCTCTCAATCTGGGGTTTCCAGGGATTCTTTTAATGTGTTGTTTTGTTCCATTTTTTATCATTCCAAGTGCACCTACTATCACTGTTATCATACTTGTTTTCAATTTCCACATTTTTATTATTATCATTATTATTATTATTATTTCTTGCTATGTATTGAATGAAGATAACACGTTCAAGAAATATAATATTGTTGATCCGATGTAGTCTTGTTGAATTCTGTAGTCAAGATATAAAGCTCACTTTCCGCTCAGTCTCACTAACTCTCTTTTTACTTCCTTCTCTAATTCTAGGGGGCTTACGGCCATATCACGTTGAATACACCGGTTGTCGCTCAATCACCGAAGTTAAGCAACGTTGAGCCTGGTCAGTACTTAGATGGGTGATCGCTTGGGAATATCAGGTGCTGTAAGCGTTTAGTGACGGATGTGCGTTGTGGTGCAGTAGATATCGGCTCGGAAAGAGAAATCGGTGAGTCGAGTTCGAATTCCAGTTGAATACCCTGCATTCACTTAAGCACTGGTACCCTTGGGAAAGGTATTAATCCGTCCCTTCCCTCCAGTTATGGGTTAAATAACAAGGTAGGACTTGGGGACCCTGCCTTTACAAAAAAAAAAAAAAACTTATATAAAAACAACAATAAATTGTTGAAAGAAAAAGGTATTACCAGCAATAAATAAATCAAATTTAGTTGGCAATAAATGACCCGCCGAGGTTGATATGCCATAAAACAAAAACAACCAACAACTAATTCTAGGCATCAGTATTTATGCTATCTGGACGAGTCTAAGTCATATTCTGGAGACGTTTCTTCATCTCTACAACGACCCCCCCTTTTAGATATGCACTTTCTTTAGACGATACTTTTTCAGATATTGTTACCATTCAAACGTTTCAGTCGGATTACGCTTTAACTTACTCTGGCGGTTTTTGTGAAAATTCATTTTAGGAATCGGTATCGTAAATCATGAGCATCAACAAGTTAAATTGTTCTGGTTGCTTAGTCTATGCATATCTAGACTTGAATTGGTTTATACGTCTTCTTTGTCAAAATCGTCCAGCTTCGACAACGTACATCGTACTACCAAGGTGTTGGATAATTCTTCCTTCCTGCAAATTTTTCTTTACGATCTTAAAGCTTTTGAAGAATATTTTATCGCCGATATTCTGGTATTTTGCAAAATCCATATGTAGTCTTGCTCATTATGGATTATACCTGATAATTTATATGTAGTAATTTTCGGCTGAAATACAACCATTAAATTCTCTAGCTATATTTTTAATATATCTGTCCAACTTAGGCTAATAATCATAGCTTCTCATCAGGGATTCCATCTTCATTATTCCCGGATGTTCTACGTGAATTTGTTTCAAAAGCCATTTTTGTAGAGATAACGGAATTACTACTTTTTCCGCGTACAAAAGTACTCCACTACTTATAGAAAATTCTGTATTATTACTACCGAAGTTAATTTTAGTTTTACTCGCTTTCTACTAGACGTCATTTATATTTTTTTGAATAAACATATCTTTTTTAAAATTAATTTTGATATCGTCTATCGTGACCGGTTATTCTTTAATAGTGTTACCCAAAAGGCTTTTAATTTCGCTTTCGAATCCCAGCAAAGTAATGCCAGTATCTTTAAAATTTCATTTACTTATTGGCATCTATCTCGACAAGCCATCTGCGGGTCCCAATTTTTGTTTTTGACAATAGACATTTCATCTTGAAACCATAGTTCAATAAAATCCTAAAGTACTACCGTAATCTGTTTGCAGTATGAGTGGGAATCTTTTTCCTAAAACCGAATATACAAATAATGAACAACGATCAGTTTGCAATATAAAATTTCGGCGGACCTGTACGACGTTACCATCACCTGCAAATTTGTTAATAATGTTTTTTTACTTTTTTCAGTGCAATATAATCGATTAGACCGTAAACTTTCCAATTATCAAAAAAGGATTTGGAAAAAATTCATTATTTAACATTTTTAGGAGGTGCTCAGTTTCTCATACAACCTTATAGTAAATCGATCCTGTATTTTGTAAAAACGTCCGTTGGGGTTTCTTTGATGTCACTGAGACCATGTATAGAGAAGTTTACCATTTGAAGATTGACAAACCCATGGAAAATCATTAATTATCCCTACTTCATATCAATAAAAAAATAACTTATATGAAACATTAAAAAAAAGTTTTGGAAAGAGTTTTTTTAAAATAATTCCTGTTGTAAAAATATTTGGAATGAAAAATATGACATGTAAAACATTAAAAACAAATGACAGATCATCTTTAAAATAATTCCTATTCTAAAAAGATTTTGAATAAAAACATATTTCCGGAACGATTTTTTTTCATTAATTTCCTACAAGCTTTGAAAAAAAAAAAAAGAAAAAGAAAAAAAGAATAAACTCGAAACGAGTGTTTCCAAAAAGGAGGATTGATTTACTATAACGTTGTATGAGAAACTGAGCACCCCCTAAAAAATTTTAAATATTGAATTTTTTTCAATTTTTTTTTTTTTGAAAATCGGAAACTTTATGTACTAATCAATAAGAATGCACTGAAAAAAGTAAAAAAAAAATTGATGACCAACAAATTTACAGGTGGTGGTAATGTCGTACAGGTACGCCGATATTGCTTCCAAATATATGAATTTTCTTTACAGTAAAAATGATAGTAAATTAAATTTGATTAGCATTTTCCAGCTTTATTCGCTCACATCTAATGCTAGTATTAATTATCGCTGTTGGTTGTAATATGTTATCTGTAATCAGCGAAGTAATCCCAGTATCTTTAAAATCTGCTTTACTTATTGGTATTAATATGGACAAGCCATCTGTGGGTCCCAATTCTCTTTTTGACAATAGGTATTTCATCTTGAAATCATAGTTCAATAAAATTCTAAACCACCACTGTAATCTGTTTGCATTATGCGTGGGATTCCTTTTCCTATAACCGAATATACAAATAATGAACAACGATCAGTTTGCAATATGAATTTTTCCAAATATCATGTGAATTTTCTTGACAGTAAAAATTTGACTTGTAACGTTTTCCCGCTTCATTCGTTCACGTCCGATGCTGTCATTATTTATCATTGTTGGTTGTAATCTGTTAGTTATATCTCTGAATTTAGTAGTTTTTTTAATTCTTTCAAAAGATTTTTTATTCCGCCGACCAATTCTATTTGTACCCTTATGTAAATTATTCAGAGGTACTCGTGATTCGTACACATCTAGCAAATAAATATAAGAATTTTCTAATTCGAAAAATGGTTTTAGAGTCGTCAAATTTGTTTGAAGAAATATTTCTTGATGCTTATTTTAACGAGATTTGTTCTTTTTTTATTTTCGTCGATTATGTGTACTAAATATCGAATCTTGTACATAAAGAATTGATATTTCCGTTCACTGATATTGAACCCGTATCATGTAGTCCCTGAAATATATCTTGAATCAGTTTTATTTGCTGTATTTTCGTGGGACTCTTAGTAAATACGTCATCCATTATAAACGACAGTGTCGTCTTGTGCAGCCAACATAATATCCATTATTTGCTAGGAAATATCTAGGTCGGCTTTTACACCGAATGATAATATCTGGCAAGTGTTTTGACAGAAGACAGAAAGTGCGACACAGAGATCCGAAGACGAATTGGCATTGCGAAGGAAGCATTCAAGAAGTTGAGTAAAGTTTTAAGAAACCGGACAATTTTTCTAGAAATAAGGAAGAGAGTACTGGATTGATATGTGTTGTCGGTTCTTCAATATGGCAGTGAATGCTGGACAATATCATCAAAGATGAAGGAAAAACTTGAAGCAACTGAAATGTGGTTCTACCGAAGAATACTGGATATAAAGTGTGTGTGGGGGGGGGGGTCAATTCCATATTACAATTAATATATAAAATGACCCCTCACTTTGTGGCCACAGAAGTTTCTATAGATTTAAATTCCTGAGATCCAAAAGCACAAGAATGCATTCCAGAAGCCGAGTAAAGTATTAAGAAACAGGACAATTTCGCTAGAAACAAAAAGACAGTACTGGATTACTATGTGATGTCGTTTCTTCAATATGGCAGTCAATGCTGGACAATATCATCGATGATGAAGGAAAGACTTGAAGCAACTGAAATGTGGTTCTACAGAAGCATACTGGATATAAAGTCGGGGATCAATTCCATATTACAATCAATTTATAAAATGACCCCTCACTTTGTGGTCACAGCAGTTTCTATATATTTATATTCCTGAGATCCAAAAGCACAAGGATGCATTCCAGGAGCTGTGAAGAGTATTAAGAGACAGGAAAGTTTCGCTAGAAACAAAGAAAAGAGTACTGGATGGCTATGTGCTGTCCGTCCTTCAATATGGCAGTGAATGCTGGACAATATCATCAAAGATGAAGGAGAGACTTGAAGAAACTGAAATGTGGTTGTACAGAAGGATGCTGCGAATATTATGGACCGGGCATGTGAGCAATGATGAGGTTTTGGAAAGGATGGAAACGAAAAGGAAGTTAATAGTGAGCATCAGGAAGAGACAACTGAAGTTCCTGGGACATGCAATGAGAAAGGAGGGTTTGAAGAACCTGTTACTAACAGGCCAGAGAGAGGGAAAAAGAGACAGAGGAAAGCAGCCGAAAACATATTTGAAGGACCTGAGCAGGTGGATGATGGAGCGAGGATTGCGTGCTGTAGCAAGAGAATGCGTGCTAAGAGGCACCAGGGATAGTGAGACGTGGAAAGCCATGATCGCCTACGTCCTGAAGGGACAACGCACATAGAAGAAGAAGAAGATAACGTTTAGAATCATTTATGCGTAGTGGATATGGGCTCAGAACGAGAAATCGGGGAGCTGATTTCGAATTCCAATCCAATTCCTTGCATTTAGTGACGCAAAAATACCCTTAGTCTGTCTCTTCCCCCAGTTATGGGTTAAATAACAGGATGGTTTGGATTCTATAGCGTTGGCTGGCAACGAATTTTTTTTTTATAAGTGTTTCACCCCGAGCAAGGCATGTCACTGCCACTACTGTGCAGGGGGCTACGTAGAGTGGAGAAAGGCTGATTAAATATAGGAAATGACAGAGCGTGGGTGATAGGCGGGTAAGGATACCGAGAATGAGGGTTGGGTAGATGAGAGTGTTGTGAGAATAGTTGGGAGTTAGTGTGATAGGAGGTGTCTATTGACCCTACATTTAAACACCTGGAGATTGTAACTGTCGGGAAAGCAGACTTGTGGAAGGGAGTTCCACAGGCGGGAAGCGCGAGAAAAGAAGCTGTTGGAGTAGAATTTACGGTTACATCTTATTTGTTTAACTGTAAAAGGGTGGGACCTAGTTGCTAATCTAGTATCTCGTGTAAATTCGTGCTTAGGCGGCACCAGTGATCTAAGCTCATCGGAGCAGAAGCCATGAAAGTACTTGTAGAAGAGGCACAGGGAAGCCACATCACGCCGGTGTGAGAGCGGCTGCATCTACCGCAGAAAGCAATGGTAACCTACTGCTGGATAATCTTCTGCGCAGTCAGTCATGAGACATGATCGCCATAATCGAGACATAATCGCCATAATCGAGACATAATCGCCCAAGCATGTATCCCCTATGGCACTTAACTGACTGACTAAATATAATAGTTGAAAACAACTAAAATTTTTACTGGACATAAAGTGGGGAATCTGTTTTCTATTGTTATGAAGTAATAAACTGATCACCCACTAATTACTACTTAATATAATGATATACTATAATTTATCTCTTCTCACTCCAGCTATGGGCTAAATGGCAGGATAGATTAAGTTCTATAGCTTTGGTCGGCAAACATTCTACCATAGAAAGCAATGGCAATCTACTGCGGGAAAATTTTATGCCCAGTCAGTGATGTCTTTTTTGAGACATGATCGCCCAAGCGTGTATCACGTATGGCACTTAACTTCTAATATTCGTCATCCCCTTAAGTTTCAAGCTATGCCACAAACAGGACAATTTTTGAAAAAAAAATTACTACCATTTAATTTGGCAAATATCCTCTAGAGTTGATAAGGTATATACATGTGGGAGGAGGCAGTCATTTAACCCAGTTGAAAAATCTGCACATAACCGAATCTTATTTTTCTTTCTAATATAAACGGCTGACGTGGCATATTCTGAATGGTCCAGTTTTTCAATACCTCCTTAGTTTTCTAACCTAATCAATTTTGGCGTTAACGGAGTCCAAAGCAACAAAAGATATATTTCTTTTAGGCTTAAAAACTAGTATCAGATTTTCATTTATTTTAAAAAGTGCCTTTTTCTAACTCCTCTAAAAAAATACTAGTGAAACATTTTTTTAGCTTACTCACTGTTTGTTTGGCTGTAATTTTTTTTCGAAGAACAACTAAATATTCCACAGAATGAATGAATCGGCCTATTTCACAGTTCGAACTATTTTAGCCAATCGACACCTAGTAAATTAAATTATAACCTTTTTAATACGTAAAAATCTTCTGTTTTTAGTTTTGCTCGCAAGAGCAGTGTTGCACGTAATTTTCCCCAGAAAAAAATATTTAATTACCTGATATTGCTCTTGCAATTTTATTTATTTTTTTCAGGTTAAGTTTGCCAATTCTGTTCCAAGTTCGTTCATTAATAATTGTAATATTTCTACCAGTGTCCAATTGAAATTCCACCGTAGCTTTATTCATTTTATTAATTTTCTATTATATGAACTTTGTAGATTTTTAGCTCGTAGCACTACTTTCAGCAAGTTAATTTGTGTATTTCTTTTGCTTTTTGACTTGCAGTAGTTTCGTTTGTCAACAGTCCTTTCAGAGATTGAATATACTATAGACATTGCATGAGTTAAGTTTTGCAGTATTTTTACTTCGGATTTTTTTATTTTGGTACTTCTCTATTTTTTCTAACTAATTGTACTTCTCGCGTACCAATTTGTTCGATTTTCGCTGTATCGTGCTTTAAATTAACAATTTGTAGCACTCTTCTACAACAGAATGTATTGTTAACTGAAACCCTGTTCATGTTTTGTAAGAATTCAGGACCGTATTTCCGCGTCACTGGTTGATATTAGACCTTCAAAGAAGATTAAATAGTTAATCTAGTTTAAATTTCTCACACTCGCGGTTGACTTTTACAGAATATGTAATAAAATATTCATCTTCGTCCTTAGTAAGGTTCATGCACTGCCGACGTGTAAAAAAAGTGATTTCTTTTCCCCAAAACATTTTGATAATGCCGATAGTGTTTTGTTAAAATTCAGGTATTTTTATAATCTGCAGAGCACAAATTTTATCATAGAAGACGTACTTTATTTTCATCTTACCATCCTCGACTTTCTTCTCTGAAAATGGCCTCGTACCTTCTGAAGTATGTTCTTCTGGGACATTCAATTTTTTTTTGACGGCTATTTATGCAAAGCGTAAAAAGGAAAATATTTGGTGTGAATTCGAAACTTCGTTTCCAAAGTTATGTTTTCGTTACATTGAATGAAGATAACACAATGAAAAAATATAATTTCGCCTGGATACGACGTAGTCTTGCTGAATTCTGTTGTCAGGATATATAATCGCCTTCGGCTCGCTTTCACAACTATTTCTACTGACATCTATACTTCTCGGCGTTATTATTTATGCTATTTGGACAAGTTTAAGTTATATTTTGTTAAGGTGTGTCATCTTCACCGCATATAATTGAATATATGATAAAAGCGTTAAACAATCGTTTGGCTCAAAGTGAGTTTGAATTTTTTTTAATTAGGCACGCAACCTCATATTTTTTTTTTCACAAAATCTTTTGCCTATAATTTTTTTTTTTTTAATCATTTCACCCCGAGTAAGGCGGAAACGCCACTGATGTGCAGGGGGTTACATAAATGTAAAAAGATTAATTAGAAGAGAGTGAGGAGTACAGACTAGTTAGAAAGAAACAATAGAAAGCTGAGAAAGAAGGTGCGATGACAGATACATAGGAGGAGAGAAAGGGAAGATTATACAGGGGAGGGGAGAGAGCTAAAGGCCAGTGGTTAGAAGATGAGTATTAACTTTGCATTTAAATTTCTGGAGGTTGTAGCCGTCAGGAAAGCAAGAATACGGGAGCGAGTTCCACAGGCGGGAAGTGCGAGAGAGGAAGCTGCAGGAGTAGAATTGTCGTCTGCATTTGGCTAACCTGACTGTGAATGAGTGGGACCCAGTTGCCAGTCTGGTTGCACGGGAAAACACCTGTTGAGGAGGCATCAGTGACTTAAGCACATCCGAGCAGAAGCCATGAAAATATTTATAGAAGAGACAGAGGGAGGCCACATTTCGACGATGGGAAAGTGGCTGCAGATCAGTACCTATCACATTACAGACTCTCCTTTGGAGCTTGTCAGGAACACTGAGGAGAACTGCAGGGGCACCTGACCATAAATGGCAGCAGTACTCCATGCACGAACGGATGGTTGACTTGTATATATGCAGGATGGATTCAGGTGGAAAAAACATCCTGGATCGACATAGTGACCCAAACTTCTTAGCAGTAGATTTTGCTATGGATTCAATATAGTGGTTCCATTTGAGGTCTGAGGACAGGGTAAGTCCGAGGAGGCGTTGTGTATTACTCTCCGGGAGAATCACCTGGTCCATGCTTATGGGAGGCAGAAGAGGTTGCCTGTAATGGTTGACAGACAAGAGCTTGGTCTTAGAGGAATTGAAGTTAACAAGCCACTTCTTGCCCCAGTTCACCACAGAGTGTAGATCCCGCTAAAGGTCAGCAGCGAGATTATGTCTGTCCGCCACGACAGGTTTCTTACTGGACCGGGAGTATATTGTAGTGTCATCTGCGTAGATGCCTACTTGGGACTTGATCTCATCTGGGAGGTCGTTGATGAAAATAAGGAAGAGCGTCGGGCCCAGGATAGAGCCCTGTGGGACACCAGCATTCGTGCTGTAGGACAAAGTCACGCCCATTCAGAACGACCTTCAATTTGCGGTTATTTAAGAAAGATTGGATTAGGTCAAGCAGGCGACCGGTAATACCATAACCGCGTAGTTTGCATAGGAGGCCAGGGTGCCAAACCCTGTCGAAAGCCTTGGAGATGTCCAGAGCAACTGCGCGAGCCTCGTCAGACTCATCAAGGGCCTGTAGCATGTACTCCGTTACAGTTGTTAGCAGGTCGGCCGTGGACCTGTCGAAGCGGAATCCATATTGCCTGTCGGAGAACAGTTTGTGGGCGGTGAGATGATGAACTATTTCTGCATTGATTATAGCCTCGAATACTTTCCCGAATATCGGTAGAAGACTGATAGGGCGATAGTTGGATGGGTCCGAGGGTTCACCACAATTCTTAAAGACAGGAACGACTGAGGAGAATTTCCAGCATGCAGGAAAGCAGGAAGCAGAAAGGCAGTAGTTAAACAGTTTAGAGAGGACGGGGGAAAGTTCAGGGGCACACTTCTTAAGGACTATCACCGGGATTCCATCGTCTCCACACGCCTTATGGGGGTCGGGTTTTGAAATTACTCTGGATACTACTGTCGGGGTAATATATACTTCGTGCAGTTTGGCCTCAGTTCTAATAGGGAAGTCGGGTGAGTGCACTCCGGACGAGTCGAATGTGGAGTTGGATGAGAATCTGCGGGCAAAAAATATTCAAATATTTGTTTTCTGGTACTGTCAGTCTCGGTTAATCGTTCTAAACATATTATTACTTACACGATACCAGTGTATATAAAGTTGAAATACAAAGTTCTAAAAATTGGCAGGGTGGAAGAAATAGAATCGTATTCTTGATGTTTGATTATTTGGTCAGATTTTGAAAATTACTTCTTTTCAACACCTTTTCCTCTGTGTGTATGTGTAGTAATAGTATTAATATTAGTATTTGTAGAATACCTACAGTCTAATTTCAGAAATCATTGTTGATTGGTTGGTTGTTTTGTTTTTATGGCATATCAACCTCGCCGGGTCATTTATTGCCAACTAAATTTTATTTATTTATTGCTGCTTTTATATAAGTTTTGTGTCTAGTAATACTTTTTTCTTTTCGAGTATCAAGATTCATTGGGATTTGTTTTTTAAGGTCAGGGTCCCCAAGTCCTACTCTGTTATTTAACCCATAACTGGAGGGAAGAGACGGATTAATACCTTTACCAAGGGTACCAGTGCTTAAGTGAATGCAGGGTATTCAACTGGAATTTGAACTCCCCTCACCGATTTCTCTTTCCGAGCCGATATCTACTGCACCACAACGCACATCCGTCACTAAACGCTTACAGCACCTGGTATTCTCAAGCGGTCACCCATCTAAGTAGTGATCAGGCTCAACGTTGCTTAACTTCGGTGATTGAGCGAGAACCGGTGTATTCAACGTGATATGGCTGTAAGCTCCCTAGAATTAGAGAAGGAAGTAAAAAGAGAGTTAGTGAGACTGAGCGGAAAGTGAGCTTTATATCTTGACTACAGAATTCAACAAGACTACATCGGATCAGCAATATTATATTTCTTGAACGTGTTATCTTCATTCAATACATAGCAAGAAGTAATAATAATAATAATAATAATAATAATAATAATAATAATAATAATAATAATAATAATAATGTGGAAATTGAAAACAAGTATGATACCAGTGATAGTAGGTGCACTTGGAATGATAAAAAATGGAACAAAACAACACAATGAAAGAATCCCTGGAAAGCCCAAATTGTCTTGTTAAGTACAGCCCACACACTAAGAAGAACGTTGTCTATGTAACGCTGGGGATGTTAGGGAAGATAGAAAAAACATGAAATGGAGCCATAACAACACACCACAACCTGCCTTAGGTCTTCCTGCAGACTTGTAAACCTAATCATTATTGATATCATAAGCTTATTCTACAACGGATACTCATTATTGTGACTGTATTAGTTAAATAAAACAAAAAGATGTATAAATTTTGCGTTTGGTTTGTGATAATAATTCAAATAATGAAGTTGTTGGTTTACTGTTTATTAAAATTAAACTGAAATGTTCAAATTCCTAGTAATTTTGCTAAGGCAAATTGTATATCGTCTAAAAATTTCGGGATCAATTTATTTTATTTGACCATTAATTTTTGTGAAGTTTCCAACAATGGGCGTCCTCAGTAGAAATAAACCGCAGATCCTTTCATCAATTATTTGTTTTACTTTAAGTGAAATGGCAATGGAAATTTAAACACAACATGTAGGACAATAAATTAAACGGGATTTAATACTGAGGCCTGCAGATGAGAAATGTCACGGAACACTAAAATCAAAGTGTTGTTTTATAAACAATAAATAATTAGATATTCGTAGGAACGAAGATCAAGTGTACAACATTCGAAATTTACTAAAAGGCAAAGGAAAGCCATTTTATATTTATTCCTATGTTTTCTTTCTTTGCAATGTTTCGTCTAAAACTAACATAGATAAATCGTATGTTATCAGATTTTGTTTCAGGTTGGTGCAAAAGGTTTTTGGCGATTTAAAGTTTGATCTTAGAAATGAAATTCTGTGTGTTTTTGAAAATCTTTATTCATAACAATAACGATCTTTGCTATCTATAACTTGATTAATACTGAGCATCAGGAAGAGACAGCTGCAGTTTATGGGACATGCAGTTATGTGCGTGGTGGTCCAGTGGATATCGGCTCGGAACAAGAAATCGGAGAGCCGAGTTCGAATTCCAGTTGAATTCATTGCCTTCACTTACGCGCAAATACCATTGGGAAAGGTATTAATCCGTCTCTTCCTTCCAGTTATGGGTTAAATAACAGGACAGATTGGGTTCGATAGCCTTGGCTGACAACCAGTCTACCGCAGAAAGCAATGGCAACCTACTGCGGGATAATCTTCTGCCAAGTCAGTCATGTCTCTTTTGAGACATGATCGCCCAAGCGTGTTTCACGTATGGCACTTAACTGACTGAATGAGAAAGGAGGAATGGGTGAACCTGATACTAACAGGCCAGATAGAAGAAAAAAGAGACAGGGGAAAACAGCGGATAACATATTTGAAAGACATGATCAGGTGGATTGCAGAATGGAGGTTGCGTGGAATAACAGAAGAAAGCGTCAACGAGCTTAGAAATGCCTCGATTGTAAAATTCTTTGGGTTTTGATGTGAAAAATAAATCTAACTCATGTTCAATCTCCTTTCGCGATGTTAACCTAAGGCCATCTAAATGGTTTTGTAATCCTCAAAATGTGATAATCCGAGGGAGCTAGGTCAGAAGAATATGCAGGATGGGGCAAGATGGCACCTGTCATCACCTGTGAGAAACTTAAATTTAAAATTTAAAATTTCATCTTGAAAATGAAAAACTGTGTTTTTGAAAATCTTTATTGATAACAATAACGACCTTTGCTCTCTATAACTTGATTCCATCTGTCAACGAGCTTATAAATACCTCGCCTATAAAATTATTTAGGTTTTGATGTGAAAAATAAATATAACTCATGTTCAATCTCATCTCGTGATGTTAACCTAAGGCCATCTAAATGGTTTTGTAATCCTCGAAATAAGTGATAATCCGAGAGAGCTAGGTCAGGAGATTATGCAGAATGGGGCAAGATTTCGCAACCAAATTCTCCTAGGAGATCTTTGGTAATTTGTGCTGTGTGAAGACGAGCTATATCATGATGGAAGATGACTCACCTTTCTGTTGACTAAAGAAGGTCGTTTTTGGATCAAATCAGTTTTCAAATGACGCAGTTGATCACAATAGAAGACTAGCAGTAATGGTTTGGCTGTCGTCTAAAAGTTCGTAATGGATGATTCCTTCAATACCCCACCATACGCTCAACATGAACGTTTTGGGATGGAGTCCTGCTCTCGGTTGCTGAACTGGTCTTTCTTCTGAATTTATCCACGATCGCCGACGCTTAAAGTTATGATAGAGAATTCACTTCTCATCACCTGTAACAAGTCTACCCAAAAATGGTGCCTGAAGGTGTCGTGAAACTCATAGGGTAGAGCATGCCGAATGTGTTCTTTAGATGGAAAGAACCTGGGTGAAAATATTGCCGAAAAATATGAATAATGCTTTAATAATCTGAAAGTAAATTTAACTCATGTTTAATCTCCTCTCGTGATGTTAATCTAAAGCCATCTAAATGGTTTTGTAATAATTTTTGTAATAATAAGTGATAATCCGAGGGAGCTAAGTCAGGAGAATAGGCAGAATGGGGCAAGATTTCCGAACCAAATTCTC
This sequence comes from Ascarosepion bandense, assembly GCA_037127315.1. Taxonomy (NCBI): domain Eukaryota; kingdom Metazoa; phylum Mollusca; class Cephalopoda; order Sepiida; family Sepiidae; genus Ascarosepion; species Ascarosepion bandense. The sequence continues at coordinate 81,506 of JBBBDQ010001014.1, read as the reverse complement.
CCAGGAGATATTTAGTGAGTATTGCTGTGTGATTACCAGCATTATCATGATGGAAGATGACTCCCTTTCTGTTGACTAAAGAAGGTTGTTTTCGGGTCAAAGCAGTTTTCAAACGACAAAGTTGATCATAATAGAGACTAGCAGTAATGGTTTGACTGTTGTCTAAAAGTCCGTCATGGATGATCCCTTCAATACCGCACCATATGCTCAACATGATCTTTTTGGGATGGAGTTCTGCTCTCGGTTGCTGAACTGGTCTTTCTCCTCGATTTATCCACGTTCGCCGACGTTTAACGTTATGGTAGAGAATCCACTTCTCATCGCCTATGACAAGCCTACCCAAAAATGGTGTCTAAAGTTGTGAAAGCAAAGATTCGCAACAAGCAATGGAACCTCTGTGAAACTCATAGAGTAGAGAATGCCTAATGTGTTCTTTAGAATATTGCAGAAAAATATGAATGATGCTTTAATAATCTGAAAGACAATGTTATAAATTAATCATGGTGATATGTTTATGTAATAACAATATGCATAAAATAAATTACAATGATTTAAATTGCCCCCTTTACAAACCGGCAAAATCTTTTGCACCGACATGATACATTAGAGAGAAATGTTGCTTGATATCATAGCTGATAAAAAAGCTTTGCGTCGAATATGTTCTTTCTGTGTCTACGTCATTAACGTGTATAAATGTTATTGGCTCATTACTATTGCCTTACGTAGAACATTTCCTTTTATGAGCAATGAAAATGTTGCACCATTCAAATGTTTAGGTTAAAAGTCAAAGCTAATCTTTGTAAAGATAAAAGTCAATCTTCCTTGAAGTTACACAGCTTATAACATGGTTTTAATGTAGATTTTAACATTGATGACTAACATTTGAGTCATGATTTAGGCAGAAAAGCATTTTTTATTTCTGAATCTAAAAGTTTCACATGTCGACATAAAAATACAAACGAACGAGGACATATACTAAGATATATTTATCAAAAGCCTATTATTCTTGTATAAAGCCAAATTGGAGAAGAGAAAAAGATTGTATTTAGTAGTCTTCTAATGTAATGTCAGTTCTTCAATATGGCAGTGAACGTCGGACAACATCAACAAAGATGAAGGAAAAACTTGAAGCAACTGAAATGTGGTTCTATAAAAGCATACTAGACATAAAGTGGAGGATCAATTCCATATTACAATCAAGATATAAATTGACCCCTCACTTTGTGGCCACATCAGTTTCTATATATTTATATTCCTGAGATCTAATAGCACAAAGATATATTCCAGGAGCTGATTAGAGTATTAAGAAACAGGACAATTTCACTAGAAACAAAGAATAGATTACTAGATTGCTATGTGATGTCAGTTCTTCAATATGGCAGTGAACGTCGGACAATATCATCGAAGATGAAGGAAAAACTTGAAGCAGTGGATATTGGGTTCTACAGAAGGATGCTGCGGATATCATGGACCGAACATGTGAGCAATGATGAGGTTTTGGAAAGGATGAAAAGGAAAAGGAAATTAATAATGAGCATGAGGAAGAGACAGCTGCATTTCCTGGGACATGCAATGAGAAAGGAGGGATGGGTGAACCTGATACTAACAGGCCAGATAGAGGGAAAAAGAGACAGGGGAAAGCAACGGATAATATATTTGAAGGACATGATCAGGCGGATGACGGGACGAGGGTTGCGTGAAGTAACAGGAGAAGGCGTGCTCAGAGCCACCAGGGATAGGAGATGTGGAGAGCCATGATCGCCTACGTCCTGAAAGGACAGGGCACATAGAAGAAGAAGAAATCTTCTACGCAATATTCATTTGACTTATTAAAAAAACCCTATTAAAATTTCTAGTTTTTAACTAGGTTTGAATCGGGATGACTGACATCGGTATGAAATACATTAATATCTTTATAAATATTTAATCCTGAACAGAAAAATAATTGTCTTTAAAAATGATTATTAAAAAAAAACCCTATTAAAATTTCTAGTTTTTAACTAGGTTTGAATCGGGATTACTGACATCGGTATGAAATACATTAATATCTTTATAAATATTTAATCCTGAACAGAAAAATAATTGTCTTTATAAATGATTATTAAAAAAAAACCTATTAAAATTTCTAGTTTTTAACTAGATTTGAATCGGGATAACTGACATCAGTATGAAATACATTAATATCTTTATAAATATTTAATCCTGAACAGAAAAATAATTGTATTTATAAATGATTATTAAAAAAAACCCTATTAAAATTTCTAGTTTTTAACTAGATTTGAATCGGGATAACTGACATCAGTATGAAATACATTAATATCTTTATAAATATTTAATCCTGAACAGAAAAATAATTGTCTTTATAAATGATTATTAAAAAAAACCCTATTAAAATTTCTAGTTTTTAACTAGGTTTGAATCTGGATTACTGACATCGGTATGAAATACATTAATATCTTTATAAATATTTAATCCTGAACAGAAAAATAATTGTCTTTATAAATGATTATTAAAAAAAACCCTATTAAAATTTCTAGTTTTTAACTAGGTTTGAATCGGGATTACTGACATCGGTATGAAATACATTAATATCTTTATAAATATTTAATCCTGAACAGAAAAATAATTGTCTTTATAAATGATTATTAAAAAAAACCCTATTAAAATTTCTAGTTTTTAACTAGGTTTGAATCGGGATTACTGACATCGGTATGAAATACATTAATATCTTTATAAATATTTAATCCTGAACAGAAAAATAATTGTATTTATAAATGATTATTAAAAAAAACCCTATTAAAATTTCTAGTTTTTAACTAGATTTGAATCGGGATTACTGACATCGGTATGAAATACATTAATATCTTTATAAATATTTAATCCTGAACAGAAAAATAATTGTCTTTATAAATGATTATTAAAAAAACGCCTATTCAAATTTCTAGTTTTTAAGTAGGTTTGAATCGGGATTACTGACATCGGTATGAAATACATTAATATCTTTATAAATATTTAATCCTGAACAGAAAAATAGTTGTATTTATAAATGATTATTAAAAAAAACCCTATTAAAATTTCTAGTTTTTAACTAGGTTTGAATCGGGATTACTGACATCGGTATGAAATACATTAATATCTTTATAAATATTTAATCCTGAACAGAAAAATAATTGTCTTTATAAATGATTATTAAAAAAACCCTATTAAAATTTCTAGTTTTTAACTAGGTTTGAATCGGGATTACTGACATCGGTATGAAATACATTAATATCTTTATAAATATTTAATCCTGAACAGAAAAATAATTGTATTTATAAATGATTATTAAAAAAAACCCTATTAAAATTTCTAGTTTTTAACTAGGTTTGAATCTGGATTACTGACATCGGTATGAAATACATTAATATCTTTATAAATATTTAATCCTGAACAGAAAAATAATTGTCTTTATAAATGATTATTAAAAAAAACCCTATTAAAATTTCTAGTTTTTAACTAGGTTTGAATCGGGATTACTGACATCGGTATGAAATACATTAATATCTTTATAAATATTTAATCCTGAACAGAAAAATAATTGTCTTTATAAATGATTATTAAAAAAAACCCTATTAAAATTTCTAGTTTTTAACTAGGTTTGAATCGGGATTACTGACATCGGTATGAAATACATTAATATCTTTATAAATATTTAATCCTGAACAGAAAAATAATTGTATTTATAAATGATTATTAAAAAAAACCCTATTAAAATTTCTAGTTTTTAACTAGGTTTGAATCTGGATTACTGACATCGGTATGAAATACATTAATATCTTTATAAATATTTAATCCTGAACAGAAAAATAATTGTCTTTATAAATGATTATTAAAAAAAACCCTATTAAAATTTCTAGTTTTTAACTAGGTTTGAATCGGGATTACTGACATCGGTATGAAATACATTAATATCTTTATAAATATTTAATCCTGAACAGAAAAATAATTGTATTTATAAATGATTATTAAAAAAAACCCTATTAAAATTTCTAGTTTTTAACTAGATTTGAATCGGGATTACTGACATCGGTATGAAATACATTAATATCTTTATAAATATTTAATCCTGAACAGAAAAATAATTGTCTTTATAAATGATTATTAAAAAAAACCCTATTAAAATTTCTAGTTTTTAACTAGGTTTGAATCGGGATTACTGACATCGGTATGAAATACATTAATATCTTTATAAATATTTAATCCTGAACAGAAAAATAATTGTCTTTATAAATGATTATTAAAAAAAACCCTATTAAAATTTCTAGTTTTTAACTAGATTTGAATCGGGATTACTGACATCGGTATGAAATACATTAATATCTTTATAAATATTTAATCCTGAACAGAAAAATAATTGTATTTATAAATGATTATTAAAAAAAACCCTATTAAAATTTCTAGTTTTTAACTAGGTTTGAATCTGGATTACTGACATCGGTATGAAATACATTAATATCTTTATAAATATTTAATCCTGAACAGAAAAATAATTGTCTTTATAAATGATTATTAAAAAAAACCCTATTAAAATTTCTAGTTTTTAACTAGGTTTGAATCGGGATTACTGACATCGGTATGAAATACATTAATATCTTTATAAATATTTAATCCTGAACAGAAAAATAATTGTCTTTATAAATGATTATTAAAAAAAACCCTATTAAAATTTCTAGTTTTTAACTAGGTTTGAATCTGGATTACTGACATCGGTATGAAATACATTAATATCTTTATAAATATTTAATCCTGAACAGAAAAATAATTGTCTTTATAAATGATTATTAAAAAAAACCCTATTAAAATTTCTAGTTTTTAACTAGGTTTGAATCGGGATTACTGACATCGGTATGAAATACATTAATATCTTTATAAATATTTAATCCTGAACAGAAAAATAATTGTATTTATAAATGATTATTAAAAAAAACCCTATTAAAATTTCTAGTTTTTAACTAGATTTGAATCGGGATTACTGACATCGGTATGAAATACATTAATATCTTTATAAATATTTAATCCTGAACAGAAAAATAATTGTCTTTATAAATGATTATTAAAAAAACGCCTATTCAAATTTCTAGTTTTTAAGTAGGTTTGAATCGGGATTACTGACATCAGTATGAAATACATTAATATCTTTATAAATATTTAATCCTGAACAGAAAAATAATTGTCTTTATAAATGTACACTATATGTGTTCAGTTGTAGACGTCTGAACATTTGAAAGTCTCTCGTACTAGTATATTATTTGGCCCTTGGCAAAAACTCTTTTTTGAGATGTCGGGAATCATGCGATTATTCTTTCACCGTAACTGTGAAATACATATAAAAAGAAACAAAAAATGACATATGAAAACCGGATATGACAGTCACTATCTCTGGACTGTTCTGACCCAATCCTCCGCACGGTCACGTGATCGCATTTGATGTCTAGGAGGTCATCGAAGTTCACGCGACAGAAATTAATCTTGTGATTTTATCTGCGCTCAAGCGTCAGGCGAGATTTAGGGACGGCGAGAAACTTCTTCCGGAATAAAACAGGCGAATAGATGAACGGCGAGATGAAAAACAATGTAATGGGCGCAGGTCAAATCGATGGCAGGACAGAATTGGGATTTCACATTTATTATTCTGCTCGCTTCTAGAGTTTTCGACGGATCATTATATCTGACTTGCTTCGGAAGAATGCTCAAACTGAACCTGGACGATAACTCTCTACCTTTCGTCTTTGATAAAACTGAAATTCATCTACATGTAAAATATTCTAACACTAAAAAAGTTATGTAATCATATATAAACAAAGTATAAACAAAGACGTTCTTTATTTTTAATCATTTCACCCCAAGCAAGGCATTCCACTGACACTATTGCACAGGTTTTACATAGGGGAAGGTGATGAGAAAGAGTGGTTAGATATAGGAAATGTCAGAAGGAGGGTGATAGACGGGTAAGGATACCGAGGATGTGGGTTTGGTAGATAGGAAGAGTGTTTGAGAGAATGGATGCGAGTTAGTGTGTTAGGAGACATCTATTGACCTTACATTTAAACTCCTGGAGATTGTAGCTGTCGGGGAAGCAATCATGTGGAAGGGAATTCCACAGTCAGGAAGTGCGAGGAAAGCTGTTGGAGTAGAAATTGTGGCTACATTTTATCGGTTTCACTGCTCATATACTATCTCGTGCAAATTCGTACCTAGGGGGCACCAGTGATCTAAGTTCATCGAAGCTCTTAGTTTATAATTTTATATTTTGGTTATATTTCTGGATGTTCGTTGTGGTGCAGTAGATATCTGCTTAGAACGAGAAATTGGAGAGCCGAGTTCGAATTCCAGGTACAAAGGTACTACTCCGTCTCTTCCCTCCGGTTATTGGTTAAATAACAGGACAGATTAGATTCTATAGCTTTGGGCCACCCGAAAGTAATGGCAACCTACTGTGCGATAATCTTCTGCCTAGTCAGTCATGTCTCTTCCGAGACATGATCGCCCAAGCGTGTATCATGTATGACACATAACTGACTGATTGATATTTCTTAAATTACTTTTTGTATTTACCCAGTGAATAAAAGCCAAAAGTATAAATTCATTTGAAGGTAAGTAGTAAGTTTTATTAGACACTTTTTCTTGTTTCATTTCTAAACATCGGGCAACTTTTACTGTTATGAGGTAATTTCTTTCTTTTATAATTTTACCTCAAGCAAGGCATTTCACTGCCACTGTTGCGCAGGGGGTTACATAAGGGAGAGTGATGAGAAAGAGGGGTTAGGGGGTTACATAGGGGAAAGAGATGAGAAAGAGTGGTTAGAAGGTTGCATAGAGGAAAGCGATGAGAAAGAGTGGTTAGGGGGTTCCATAGAGGAAAGTGATGAGAAAGAGTGGATAGGGGGTTACATAAGGGAAAGTGATGTGAAAGAGTGGTTAGGGGGTTACAAAGGGGAAAGTGATGAGAAAGAGTGGTTAGGGGGTTACATAGGGGAAAGTGATGAGAAAGAGTGGTTAGGAGGTTACATAAGGGAAAGTGATGAGAAAGAGTGGTAAGGGGGTTACATAGAGGAAAGTGATGTGAAAGAGTTGTTAGGGGGTTACAAAGGGGAAAGTGATGAGAAAGAGTGGTTAGGAGGTTGCATAGAGGAAAGTGATGTGAAAGAGTGGTTAGGGGGTTACATAGGTGAAAGTGATGAGAAAGAGTGGTTAGGGGGTTACATAGGGGAAAGTAATGTGAAAGAGTGGTTAGGAGGATGCATAGAGGAAAGCGATGAGAAAGAGTGGTTAGGGGGTTACATAGAGAAAAGTGATGAGAAAAAGTGGTTAGGGGGTTACATAGAGGAAAGTGATGAGAAAGAGTGGTTAGGGGTAACATAGGGGAAAGTGATGAGAAAGAGTGGTTAGGGGGTTACATAGGTCAAAGTGATGAGTAAGAGTGGTTAGGGGTTTACATAGGGAAAACTGATGAGAAAGAGTGGTTAGGGGGTTACATAGGGGAAAGTGATGAGAAAGAGTGGTTAGGGGTTTCATAGGGGAAAGTGATGAGAAAGAGTGGTTAGGGGGTTACATAGGGGAAAGTGATGTGAAAGAGTGGTTAGGAGGATGCATAGAGGAAAGCGATGATAAAGAGTGTTTAGGGGGTTTCGTAGGGGAAAATGATGAGAAAGACTGGTTAGGGGGTTACGTAGGCGAAAGTGATGAGAAAGAGTGGTTAGGAGAGCTTACATAGGTCAAAGTGATGAGAAAGAGTGGTTAGGAAGTTACATAGGGGAAAGTGATGTGAAGGAGTGGTTAGGAGGTTGCATAGAGGAAAGTGATGAGAAAGAGTGGTTAGGGGGTTGGATAGAGCAAAGCGATGAGAAAGAGTGATTAGGGGGTTTTATAGAGGAAAGCGATATGAAAGAGTGGTTAGGGGGTTACGTAGGGAAAATTGATGAGAAAGAGTGGTTAGGGGGTTACATAGGGGGAATTGATGTGAAAGAGTGGTTAGGAGGTTGCATGAGGAAAGCGATGTGAAAGAGTGTTTAGGGGGTTACGTAGGGGAAAGTGATGAGAAAGAGTGGTTAGGGGGTTACATAGAGGAAAGCGATGCGAAAGAGTGGTTAGGGGGTTACGTAGGGGAAAGTGATGAGAAAGAGTGGTCAGTGGGTTACATAGGTGAAAGTGATGAGAAAGAGTAGTGAGGGGGTTACATAAGGGAAAGTGATGTGAAAGAGTGTTTAGGGGGTTACATAGAAGAAAGTGATGAGAAAGAGTGGTTAGGGGGTTACATAGAGGAAAGTGATGAGAAAGAGTGGTTAGGGGGTTACATAGGGGAAATTGATGAGAAAGAGTGGTTAGGAGGTTGCATAGAGGAAAGTGATATGAAAGAGTGGTTAGGGGGTTACATAGGGGAAAGTGATGAGAAAGAGTGGTTAGGGGGTTACATAGGGGAAAGTGATGAGAAAGAGTGGTTAGGGGGTTACATAGGGAAAACTGATGAGAAAGAGTGGTTAGGGGGTTACATAGGGGAAAGTGATGAGAAAGAGTGGTTAGGGGGTTACATGAGGGAAAGTGATGAGAAAGAGTGGTTAGGGGGTTACATAGAGGAAAGTGATGAGAAAGAGTGGTTAGGGGTAACATAGGGGAAAGTGATGAGAAAGAGTAGTTAGGGGGTTACATAGGGAAAACTGATGAGAAAGAGTGGTTAGGGGGTTACATAGGGGAAAGTGATGAGAAAGAGTGGTTAGGGGGTTACATAAGGGAAAGTGATGAGAAAGAGTGGTTAGGGGGTTAAATAGGGAAAATTGATGAGAAAGAGTGTTTAGGGGGTTACATAGGGGAAAGTGATGAGAAAGAGTGGTTAGGGGGTTACATAGAGGAAATCGATGAGAAAGTGTGGTTAGGGGGTTACATCGGGAAAGAGATGTGAAAGTGTGGTTATGTGGTTACATAGAGGAAAGTGATGTGTGTATCTGTGAGAACAATTGTTAATAAGTTTGTCGAACAAACTATTACTATTGTAATTATTGTGATTCGAATTAAATCGAAACACGTGGAGCCTTATACCAAAACATTTTACTAAATACCCTCAAATAGTTGAAAGTTAAACAAAAATAGCATAAACTAAATGAAAGCAATGAGAGTAACTATGGAAATTAATAAACAATGCTAACGACCCTGATACATGAAATTGTAAGCTTTCCTGCTATGGAATGAAATTTTTTAATCCCCTGTAAACATATTTGTTTATTATCTAATCTAAATCTAAACTTATTTATAAATGGAACTTTGTCTGTGTGTGTGTGTGTGTGTGTGTGTGTGTGTGTGTGTGTGTGTGTGTGTCCGTTACCTATAGACTCCGAAACGGCTGAACCGATTTTCTTGAAAATTTAAACAATTGTGCTATAAGTGTTCTTAGCTAGGTTTTGTGTTGAAGCACCCCCGATAAATATCGAAAATCGATAATCGAAAAAATCGGGTTATAGATGGAGTGGTCCGATATTAATCAAATTTGATACACTCATAGACAAAGACATAAGAAACGATATTCAGAAGTCTCAAGTTTGCAGTTTTTACAATAGTGCAGAAAATCGATAATATATATATATATATATATATATATATATATATATATTAGGCAAGATGTTTGTGTGTGTGTCTGTTTATCTGCGTGTATGTCTGTATTTTTTCAGCCCTTTTATTTTAGTTTTTGCTTCGGGTTTTGCTCTAAGTAGGTATAATTGTAGTTCTTAGTCTCAGCCATGATACCATTTACTCAGAGGACTTATTTAGCCTTCAAAATTCAGTTTACGACGAAAAAGATTATTTGATATCGATAGCAGGAAATCAAAATTTGACTTACATCCATTCATTTTACTTTCAGTCTACGGTTTCGCTTTAACTGGAAATTTTTTAATCCCCTGTAAACATATTTGTTTATTATCTAATCTAAATCTAAACTTATTTATAAATGGAACTTTGTCTGTGTGTGTGTGTGTGTGTGTGTGTGTGTGTGTGTGTGTGTGTGTCCGTTACCTATAGACTCCGAAACGGCTGAACCGATTTTCTTGAAAATTTAAACAATTGTGCTATAAGTGTTCTTAGCTAGGTTTTGTGTTGAAGCACCCCCGATAAATATCGAAAATCGATAATCGAAAAAATCGGGTTATAGATGGAGTGGTCCGATATTAATCAAATTTGATACACTCATAGACAAAGACATAAGAAACGATATTCAGAAGTCTCAAGTTTGCAGTTTTTACAATAGTGCAGAAAATCGATAATATATATATATATATATATATATATATATATATTAGGCAAGATGTTTGTGTGTGTGTCTGTTTATCTGCGTGTATGTCTGTATTTTTTCAGCCCTTTTATTTTAGTTTTTGCTTCGGGTTTTGCTCTAAGTAGGTATAATTGTAGTTCTTAGTCTCAGCCATGATACCATTTACTCAGAGGACTTATTTAGCCTTCAAAATTCAGTTTACGACGAAAAAGATTATTTGATATCGATAGCAGGAAATCAAAATTTGACTTACATCCATTCATTTTACTTTCAGTCTACGGTTTCGCTTTAACTGGAAATTTTTTAATCCCCTGTAAACATATTTGTTTATTATCTAATCTAAATCTAAACTTATTTATAAATGGAACTTTGTCTGTGTGTGTGTGTGTGTGTGTGTGTGTGTGTGTGTGTGTGTGTGTGTCCGTTACCTATAGACTCCGAAACGGCTGAACCGATTTTCTTGAAAATTTAAACAATTGTGCTATAAGTGTTCTTAGCTAGGTTTTGTGTTGAAGCACCCCCGATAAATATCGAAAATCGATAATCGAAAAAATCGGGTTATAGATGGAGTGGTCCGATATTAATCAAATTTGATACACTCATAGACAAAGACATAAGAAACGATATTCAGAAGTCTCAAGTTTGCAGTTTTTACAATAGTGCAGAAAATCGATAATATATATATATATATATATATATATATATATATATATATTAGGCAAGATGTTTGTGTGTGTGTCTGTTTATCTGCGTGTATGTCTGTATTTTTTCAGCCCTTTTATTTTAGTTTTTGCTTCGGGTTTTGCTCTAAGTAGGTATAATTGTAGTTCTTAGTCTCAGCCATGATACCATTTACTCAGAGGACTTATTTAGCCTTCAAAATTCAGTTTACGACGAAAAAGATTATTTGATATCGATAGCAGGAAATCAAAATTTGACTTACATCCATTCATTTTACTTTCAGTCTACGGTTTCGCTTTAACTGGAAATTTTTTAATCCCCTGTAAACATATTTGTTTATTATCTAATCTAAATCTAAACTTATTTATAAATGGAACTTTGTCTGTGTGTGTGTGTGTGTGTGTGTGTGTGTGTGTGTGTGTGTGTGTCCGTTACCTATAGACTCCGAAACGGCTGAACCGATTTTCTTGAAAATTTAAACAATTGTGCTATAAGTGTTCTTAGCTAGGTTTTGTGTTGAAGCACCCCCGATAAATATCGAAAATCGATAATCGAAAAAATCGGGTTATAGATGGAGTGGTCCGATATTAATCAAATTTGATACACTCATAGACAAAGACATAAGAAACGATATTCAGAAGTCTCAAGTTTGCAGTTTTTACAATAGTGCAGAAAATCGATAATATATATATATATATATATATATATATATATTAGGCAAGATGTTTGTGTGTGTGTCTGTTTATCTGCGTGTATGTCTGTATTTTTTCAGCCCTTTTATTTTAGTTTTTGCTTCGGGTTTTGCTCTAAGTAGGTATAATTGTAGTTCTTAGTCTCAGCCATGATACCATTTACTCAGAGGACTTATTTAGCCTTCAAAATTCAGTTTACGACGAAAAAGATTATTTGATATCGATAGCAGGAAATCAAAATTTGACTTACATCCATTCATTTTACTTTCAGTCTACGGTTTCGCTTTAACTGGAAACAACTATTGCTTTTTAGTCTTCCATGCCAACGTCCAAAGAGTCTGAGCTCCAGGACCATGGATTAGTTTTAAAGCTTTCATTACACCCGACCAACGCCGGGCTATACTGCTAGTTTAAATTAAATATAAATTCAAAAACAAATTGACAAGAATGATTTGGATAAAAAATATAATATAAAAATAAACATATGGAATGTTTTGAACTCGCCTGTATCGGTTCGGAACGAAAATTCAGAGAGCCGATTTCGAATACCAGTTGAATCTGTTGCATTAACTTACGCGCAATTACCCCTGGAAAAGATATGAATTCTTCTCTTCTCTGTCCAGATATGGTTTAAATAGCATAACAGATTGGGTTCTGTGGCCTTGGTTGGCAGCCAGTCTAACGCATAAATTAATGACAAAAATTGATAAAAAATCTGTAATGCTTTTTATTCTCTTCTATGGTCATGACTTTTTTGTTTTTTGAATAAAAGCAGAAGTACAAAAGAGATATTTTCAGAGTCAGTCAATTGTCATACGTGATGCATAATTGGATGATTATGTCTTGAAAGATACATGACTAACTGGAAAAAACTTTCACCGAGGGAAAATTTTCTGCTCACTGTCTCTTTCGAGGACAGAAAACGCACCCCTGCTTACTTGGTACCTAGGTTTTTATCACACTGGTCTTTTCAGGCAAGATACCTGAATAATGTTTTGCCTGAAGAGACTAGCGTGGTTGAAACCTAGGTAGCAAGTGAGTAGTGTGTGTTCTGTTCTTTGACATATATATCTCCCAATTAGTCCCAATAAAAATTTAAAGTTGGACCAAGCAGTTAGTTCCCTACCACTTACCACTACTAACTTAAGGGTCAAGCCACATACCTCCCACTACCAAGGAGAAACTACTACTAAATTCCTTCTCCCAGCCCAACCCAATGAAAAACAATACATCCCAACCCCTTCCTTTACCTAAGCTAACCTCTGGGCTTATAATTTTTTTTCATTCTTTGTTTATAAAGGGTCGAAGAATGCATGCCTTAAAATGGCTATTTCCCCACTAATTTTTATTTGAATTTACACATAAATGAAGAAATATATATATATATATATATGTATATTTTAATTCAGATACTTCAATCCAAGAGAAAAAAGCAGGAAGGTAAATTCCAAAAACCCGATCCAAGAACCCGATTGCTGGGGTGATGTGTTATCTCCCGTGGAGATCTTCATATCGAAATGGTCATTCAACATCATTGAATTAATCCTTTTTTAATTTATATATATATATATATATATATATATATATATATATATATATATATATGGTTCTTTTGGGGACACAATCCAACGTTGAAGAATTGTGATCCCATATATCCACTATTTTATGGTTCATACTTTTTTTTAATCATCTCACCCTGAGCAAGGCGGAAACGCCACTGATGTGCAGGGGGCTACATAAATGTAAAAAGATTAATTAGAAAAGAGTGAGGAGTACAAACTAGTTAGAGAGGAACAATAGAAAGCTGAGAAAGCAGGTGCGATGACAGATACATAGGTGGAGAGAAAGGGAAGGTTATAGGGGGTGGGGAGAGAGCTAGAGTCCAGTGGTTAGTAGATGAGTATTGACTTTGCATTTAAATTTCTGGAGGTTGTAGCCGTCAGGAAAGCAAGAATACGGGAGCGAGTTCCACAGGCGGGAAGTGCGAAAGAAGAAGCTGCAGGAGTAGAACTGTCGTCTGCATTTGGCTAACCTGACTGTGAATGGGTGGGACCCAGTTGCCAGTCTGGTTGCACGAGTAAACACCTGTTGAGGAGGCATCAGTGACTTAAGTTCGTCTGAGCAGAAGCCATGAAAGTATTTATAGAACAGACAAAGGGAGGCCACATTTCGACGATGGGAAAGTGGCTGCAGTCGAGCCGCCCGATCAGTACCTATCACATTACAGACTCTCCTTTGGAGCCTGTCAAGAACATTGAGGAGAACGGCAGGGGCACCTGACCATAAATGGCAGCAGTACTCCATGCACGGACGGATGGTTGACTTGTATATATGCAGGATGGATTCAGGTGGAAAAAACATCCTGGATCGACATAGTGACCCAACCTTCTTAGCAGTAGATTTTGCTATGGATTCAATATAGTGGTTCCATTTGAGGTCTGAGGACAGGGTAAGTCCGAGGAGGCGTAGTGTATTACTCTCCGGGAGAATCGCTTGGTCCATGCTTATGGGAGGCAGGAGAGGTTGCCTGTAATGGTTGACAGATAACAGCTTGGTCTTAGACGAATTATTGACATCGAACAAATTTGAACAAATGATCGTGCATTTGGTTCCGATGAGGACACAAGATGGTAAAAAGTAAGAAAGGAGTGTAAGAGATGCTGAATGAGACTTTTAATTTAATACAAACAAACCTTAATTCCTAAACTACAAATTAATTCCCTCATCACTTCAAACTAATCTTATTCTGCCTTTTAGTTGAAGTTTATAAGGCACAACTCACTTCAAATTATTAATGATCTGCAAAATTATTTAAATAATGCCATAGTCATAGAAATATGGTCTGCTTGTATAATTTAAAAGATTGTGTTGCGCCACTCTCCCAAATGGAGATAATCTGACTGACTGTCTAAAATCAGTATTTGAAATTCTGGATGTTACTTGGGTCTGAATACAATGTACTAAAAAAAAAACACACTTATTTCAACTAATAAGTTCGCTAGTATATATTGACTAATCTCAAATTACTCAGATATGTAGTAATAATTAATACGATTTATCACCTCTAAGGAGAAAGGTTTTTGCTAAACTATGAAAGCTAAACTTATTATGCAGCTATAATAAGTTTAGCTTTCATAGTTTAGCAAAAACCTTTCTCCTTAGAGGTGATAAATCGTGTTATTACTACATATCTGATTAATTTGAGATTAGTCAATATATACTAGCGAATTTATTAGTTGAAATAAGTGTTTTTTTTTAGTACATTGTATTCAGACGCAAGTAACATCCAGAATTTCAATACTGATATTCTTAAAAGGTAGAAAGAAAATAGAGTTTAGGAAGATTGTTTTGCGAAATTTAACCTTTAAAATCCATAATTCAAACTCCAATGATCAGAGACACAACTTCTTTAGCCGACAAGCAGGTCCTATATTGTGAATTAAAGTTTTTTTTTGTGACTCAATGGCTTTAGCAAATATTTTTGTCATCTATAATAAAC
The DNA here is from genome assembly GCA_037127315.1 of Ascarosepion bandense. Taxonomy (NCBI): domain Eukaryota; kingdom Metazoa; phylum Mollusca; class Cephalopoda; order Sepiida; family Sepiidae; genus Ascarosepion; species Ascarosepion bandense. The sequence continues at coordinate 66,337 of JBBBDQ010001014.1, read as the reverse complement.
ACTGGAAGCAAAAAAAAAAGTGAGTCACGTGATCTAATAGCACAAAAATCTAGGAAAAAAATGTTTTACGCATAAAATATCGATTCTGTATGAAAATACTGTTACAATGGTTTTTATTGCCTGTCAAAAACCGTGTTATCATGGAACCGGATATTTAAATTTGCTTTTATTATTTTTTTCTCTCTTTCCCTCGACAAAAGCGAATAAAAGACTCAACAATAATCACATTCATTTTGTGAATTTTATTGAGCGCGTATATTGACGCATGTGCACCGAAACAGAAGCGCAGTACGTGCACATAATACATAAGGGAAGGTTGTTTCTGCGCAGACACTTTTTTCAGCTTTATTTCAAACGGAAGAAAATGAGCATGTGTAGGTAGGCTTTCATATATTTAATGCCAATATCAATCTTAACCAATTTTTCCAAGTTATGCAAGCATAAAGTAAAAAAAAAATCTGAAAAGTAGACAACATTTAAATAAGTTGTATTAGAAAAAAATAAACTAGAGATGATTTTAGGTTTAAGGATTTTGTATCCCATTTCAATTTGTCAATCGTCTGGAAGGAAATTATAAGTTCAACTTAATACTTACATGCCTGTAAAAATATATATATATATATATATATATATATATATATATATATATATAGTCATCCGCAGACAGATCTGTTTCGCAGCTCATCAGTACGGTTAGACTCCGATTGGTTCCAACCCAGGATTGAACCCGACCGAATTGGCGTCAGTTGGCGATTCTACCTCTGGGCTATGGGCGCTCGGTAGAAGAATGCAGACTTTTTAGCGCATACATTATTATTATACACACCCAATAGCCAGAGTGCTCTAATTCATTTATATATATATATTACCTTCCGAGTAAATACAGCATAAAGTCAACCCTAGAGGCAATCCAAATCCTCAAGAGTGAAAAACCTAATAATGAAATCATAGCTTCACTTGATGTGGAAAACCTTTTTACTAATGTACCCGTCAGTGAAACTATTGATATAATTATAAGAAATGTTTACAGTAATCCTTCATTACCCCCACTCAAAATTAATCCCAACATCCTAAGAAAAATTCTACTAGCTTGTACTACTGAAGTGCCTTTTGTTGATCCAAACAACACTATATATATACAACGTGACGGAGTCTCCATGGGTTCAGTGCTTGGTCCGATTTTTAGTAATTTCTACATGTCTAACCTTGAAAATACTACCTTTGCAAAATTTACAAAACCATCAATATATCTAAGATATGTTGATGATATCCTACTATCAATTAAAAATACTAATGAAATCTTACAACTTCAAAAACAGTTTCAAAATAACTCAGTTTTAAAATTTACTTATGAACTTAGCAAAGATAACAAAATTCCTTTTCTTGATATATTAATTAACACTGACAACAATAAATTTACTATCTCACCGTATCAAAAACCTACTAATAAAAATCCCTCCACACTCAATTATATTAGTGAATGCCCCCACTATTACAAAATAGCCATTATAAAAAATCTATTATACCGTGCAAAAGTCAATTCATCTACAAATCAGATCTTCTACAGTGAACTAAAAAACATAAAACAGACACTCATCAATAATAATTTTCCCAACTACATAGTTGATGAACAAATACATTACTTTCTTAAAAAGCTTAACATGGAAAAAACAACACATGATACTAACCCAACCAATCCTAAACATATCACTCTCTTATACCGTAGCCAGATGCACTCCAACTACCAACTAGATGAAAACATCCTAAAAAAACTCATAAATACTAATATTTCTCCGACAGACTCTAACAAAAGAATTAAGTTCATTATATATTACACTAAATCCACTACATCTAATTCATTTGTCCGCAACGACTCTTCCCCCACCGTTAGTGATTTGCAAAAGACCAATGTAGTATATAAATTCATATGTCCATTTAGAGAATGTATCTCTAACAATCTCAATAATATCTACATCGGCCACACCACAAATTCGCTCTCACGGCGTCTGACGTTGCACTTAAATAAAAATTCAAATATATTCCGTCATTTAGAACAACACGGTTATCAACGCACACTTCTGAGAAAAACGCTTGTTGATAACACGTACATACTCAAACAAGAAAATAATAAGCAGAAACTAAAAATCCTCGAAGCACTCTACATTAAACAGTTTAAACCTGGTTTGAATACAATCAATTTCGATATTTCCAACAACGTACTCAAATGTCTGTAATCAGACCAGGGACCACAACACCACTATTTTGTCACTGTCTTCGGCCATCCGCCACGGTAGGGATGGACTTATATTTTCAATTCAATTATCTTTATTGTTAATAGCTTAAATGTTTACTGTGTGTTATTATTTACTCTTTGATAATGGCTTATGTGAGCCGAAAGCTTAGACCTGATAAAAAATTCAACAAATACTGTGATTTTTTGTTGTCTTTTAACGACATCACCATCAAGTATATCAGACGGTATGAACGGATCCTACACAAAATTAATAGACAAAACTTGTCTATATTATTCAATGAAACCTGCATTAATATATATATATATATATATATATATATATATATATATATATATATATATACTTTTTATACATGTATATATACATATTTAAGTACACATACCAATGCACTTAAAACATATGTGTGTTTATGTAAATGTATAACTGTATATAACGCCACTTTTTGTTTAAATAACTGCGTCCAAGTAAAGTAGTATATAGGCCATAAATACTGTTAGTTTAGTGAGATTTACGGCATATTCTACATGTGTTCGATTGGGTTTAAATCTGGTTAACGCTGTGTCCTTTAGGGTTACTGAAAATCAACCGAGTAACCCTGGAACTAGTTTTGTATCATCGACGCAACATGAGTCTCGAGTTTTCTTCCTGGATAAAACCCACGTCCCTGGAAAACAGGTTAAGCATTAGCAGTAGGAACAAACATACTGCAAAAATATCCGTGTATGTCAAACCTAAGAGATTACGTTTTCATTAATAGCCTTTGACAGGCTAAACCCGTTTCCACTTGCAGGTTTCTTAACTCACGAATTCGACTACCAGCTGGAAAGAGCTGGAAATATCACTCGTCTGACAGGCGTTACAGCATCAGTCTTCCCTCTTTCGATGGTGATGTTCACTTGGTTAATGTGTCATCGTCGTCTTTGTGAGACCGTCTTTTCAGACGATATCATTTCGTCATGGTGGGTTGTTCCTGTATAGCTCATTATACTAACATGAACGGCACTCTTTTTGGTAAGGCGTCTGAAATGTTCTTGATGATAATAAAGAAATGATTCTGCGTGTGACTTCTTCGTGGACGTTCCTCAAACTGCTAGACAATCTTCTCTTCCGTTTTCGAACATCTTCTTTGCAGATCGCCATCTAAATTTTTCATTCGTAAGGGAAGACATTATAGAACTTCAATATGACCCTTATGTTTTTTTTAATCGTATCATCCCGAGCAAGGCGGTAACGCCACTGATGTGAAGGGGCTACATAAGAGTAAAAGAACTAGGGGGTTACATAAGAGTAAAAGGATTAGGGGGCTACATAAGAGTAAAAAGATTAGATAGGAGGAGAGTGAAGAGAAAGACGAACCAGTTAGAAAGGAGCAAGAGAAGGATGGGAATACAGGTGTGATGACAGTTGTAAAGGTGGAGAGAAAGGAAAGGATATACGGGGTGGTGTAGAAAGAAAAGGACATACAGGGTGGTGTGGAAAGAACTAGAGTCAAGTGGTTAAAAGATTAGTATTGACATTGCATTTAAATTCTTGCAGGTTGTAGTCGTCAGGAAAGCAAGAATATGGAATATGACTTAATTTCGTTGGAGCAGAAGCCATGAAAGTATTTATAGAACAGACAGAGGGGGGCCACATCTCGTCGGTGGGGAAGTGGCTGGAGTTGAGCCTCCAAGTCAGTACCTATCACATTACTGATTCTCCGTTGGAGCCTGTGATTTCTATATTGCTTGTACTTATCACCAACCTCTTTTTTGTTCGAATTCATTTCACCTTTGAAAGCACGTTGCGAGAGTCGATTATTAGACATGCGGATGAAGTGATCAATGCAACGTAGCGTTCGATTGTGTAGCATCGTAAGCAAAGCTATGTTGTCACTAGAGATTTTTGTTGGTTGACGACTTCGAAACACCTTAAAATCTACTGTGCAGTACGTTGCGCTTCCCTGAATTGGGTGGTTAACTTGCTCGTCAGTTGCCAGTGGTCACATTCTTACATCCACTACAGGCATATAAATTTTTCGCTTGGAATTGGTTCCAGTTCAGTATTCCCATATTCCAGAACTGTGACATTTTTGCTAAGAATAATTGTTGGTTGTTTATGTTTTTATGGCATATCAACCTCGGCGGGTCATTTATTGCCAACTAAATATTATTTATTTACTGTTGGTAATACCTTTTTCTTTCAAAGAATTTATTATTGTTTTTATATAAGTTTTTTGTCTAATAATACTCCTTTCTTTTCGAGTATCAAGATTCATTGGGATTTGTTTTTAAGGGCAGGGTCCCCAAGACCTACCCTGTTATTTAACCCATAACTGGAGGGAAGGATGGATTAATACCTTTCCCAAGAGTACCAGTGCTTAAGTGAATGCAGGGTATTCAACTGGAATTCGAACTCGGCTCACCGATTTCTCTTTCCGAGCCGATATCCACTGCACCACAACGCACATCCGTCACTAAACGCTTACAGCACCTGGTATTCCCAAGCGGTCACCTGCTAAGATTAAAACCTTGAGCAAGTGTCAGTCCAGTGATAGGTTGACTCAATTTTTACCTGAAAAATAATTTCGCGAACAAACGATGTTAAATCATTTCCGTGTCTAATGGATACCATCGGATTACTGTTATGTCTTCTCTACGTCTTTTGTTTTTAAGTTATTCCCAAACCATCTTCTTCTGCAAGTGGGAAAATTTAAAGCCATTCAGTGTAATGATTCGTCAATCGTTGGATAGTTATGAAACTTCTAATACAAAAACCTGATTGAACAATGAAACGTGCAGACACTCACTTGAGATGTTTTAGGTTGTTTTGTTTTTATGGCAAATCAACCTCGGCGGGTCATTTATTGCCAACTAAACTTTAGTTATTTATTGCTGGTAATACGTTTTTCTTCAACAATTTATTGTTGTTTTTTATTTAAGTTTTGTGTCTAGTAATACATTTTTCTTTTTGAGTCTCAAGATTCATTGGGATTTGTTTTAAGGGCAAGGTCCCCAAGTCCTACCCTTGTTATTTAACCCATAACCGGAGGGAAGGGACGAATTAATACCTTTCCCAAGGGTACCAGTGCTTAAGTGAATGCAAAGTATTCAACTGGAAGTCGAACTCACCGATTTCTCTTTCCGAGCCGATATACACTGCATCACAACGCACATCCGTCACTAAACGCTTACAGCACCTGGTATTCCTAAGCGGTCACCCATCTAAGTACTGACCAGGCTCAACGTTGCTTAATTTCGGTGATCGAGCGAGAATCGTGACTGTGTTAGTTAAATAAAACAAAAACATGCATAAATTTTGCGTTTGGTTTGTGGTAATAATTCAAATAATGGAATGCCTAAGCGGTCACCCATTTAAGTACTGACCACTTGAGATGTAAGGTGTAATTAGAATCAAACGGAGGTCAAATTGAGCTTAGCACTTCAAGACGCCGCGTTTGGAAACATAAAGCTTGCCCAAACATGCTCTAAATCACCTTTACTTGAAGTTGAGTCAACTGATGAACCGTTTTAGCTAGGTAAACTTGAACTGCAGAAATTTCTCCATTCTAATTTGACCTGAGTAGGGCGAGGCTGGATGATTGACAAAACGGACGGTGCTTAACATTTGTTTGGTTGAGGTGTCAGAAATGAGCGGGAGTACATTTGTTTTGTTGGCGATCATTGCTAAGGAATTTGTTGATCCGATACAGGGGGCGGCAACATTAAAAGGACACCTACTTGTGGTACAGTGGATATCGACTCGGAACAAGAAACCGGGAAGCCGAGTTCGAATTCCAGTTGAATCCATTGTATTCACGTACGCGCAAATACCCTTGGGAAAGGTATTAATCCGTCTCTTCCTTCCAGCTATGGGTCAAATAATAGGACAGATTGGGTTCTATAGCCTTGGTCGGCAACCAGTCTACCGCAGAAAGCAATGGCAACCTACTGCGGGATAATCTTCTGCCCAGTCAGTCATGTCTCTTTCGAGACATGATTGCCCAAGCGTGTATCACGTATGGCACTTAACTGACTGACCTGCATTCATAAACTTCATAAAAACCCACCTTCAGAGACGGCTAAAGATGGCATTTAAACAAAAACTGATTTTTATAAGTAATCACATTTCCACTGAGCTTACAGACACATTACATTGAAACAGTGTTTTTTTTGTATTCGATCACCGAACCAACGTCGCACTTCGTCAGTACCTAGATAGGTGACCGCTTTGGAGTACCAGGTACTGTAATGTTGGATGTACGGGTGATGCAGTAGATAACGACTCGGATCTGTTAGTCGGAGAGCCCAGTTCCAGTTCAAGTCGGGTTTATTATATTCACTTACGCGCAAATACAATTGAGAAAAGCATGAATCCACCTTTTTTCCTGGCGATGGGTTAATTAGTAAGACTTGTATCATTACATTGCTATTCTAAAATTCTCAAAATCTAAAAACGGTGTCTAGTTTTAAATAACCAGCAAGTCGATAAGCCATAGAAAACAGGTCAATCAATCAAATATTTCAGGTTATTTTGATTGCCCGAATATAGAATATTTAGGTAAATTAGAATTTAGAAGCGACATAAATATGGTTTCCCTGTCTTTAAACCGCATTTTGAAATTCTGAAAAAAATTGCAAAAACTCTGTTTATAAAGACGACAAGCACTTTTTTTTTTGACCCTCTAGGGCCATTCGTATCATATTTGATACAGTATGAAAACAAGCCTTGAAAGAAATATTTTCCTGAAAAATTTTTTAAGAGAAATATTTTATGAATTTCAAATGAAAGCAGTACTGACTGCTCAGTCAATGAATACCAAATGTTTCCTTACAGGGAAATACCAAATGTTTCCTTATAGGGAAATACTGTATCAAATATGATACGAATGGCTCTAGAGGGGTAATCATATCACACCAAGCAAGGCAGTTTACCGCCACTGGTGCGCAGGGTGTTAGATAGGAAGAAAGTTATGAGAAAGAGTGATTGGTTATTGGGGGTATCAGGCGGTGGGTAAGAGAAGGGATCAGAATACTGATGAGAGTGAAGTGGACTGACAAAGTGCATGAGAAAGAGGATGCAAGTTAGTGAGATAGGAGATGACTATTGAATTTACATTTAAATTCTTGGAGACTGTAGCTGTTGCGGAAGGAAGTATACAGAAAGAAGTGCGAGAAAAGAATCTGCTTGAGTAGAGTTTGATTTTACATTTTATTGGTTTCACAGTAAAAGGGTGAGACCTAGTTGCTTATCTTGTGGCTCGAGAAATCAGAGGAAGAGATTGTGGGGTTCAGGTTAGTTTTGCAGTGAGCTAGGATGTCTATTATTTTTTCGAAAACATTTAAAGTTCGCAATATTCATATGGAAGATAGACTAAAAGTTTCGTGTTGCTTCCTCCTTCAGAGTCCAGATGCGAATGATTGATTGAATAATACATGTTTTATTTTAAAATACAGAAGTTCTTAGGCAAGTCCTGTGAACTTACAATATTTTTCATACAGTAATTCTTGATTCAGATTCAAATTGAGTAGTTTCTGTCAAAAATAAATTCTGTTCAACTTGACATATGTGAAATTATATAATTTTATATAAAATGTTCTTTTTATTTTATCATTACTATATTATTATTTTTATTATTATTATTTCAAATGAACCTGATAAGCACAGATATTACAATGTCCTCAGAAAACTTCGAAGTTGCCATGACTGAAATAAAAATGGTAAGCTAAATCACATGTCTATACACATTATATATATATATATATATATATATATATATATATGTACGTGTGTGTGTGTATATATATATATATATATATATATATATATATATATATCTAAACTTATTTATAAATGGAACTTTGTGCGTGTGTGTGTGTGTGTGTGTGTCTGTGTATGTGTCCGTTACTTATAGACTCCGAAACGGCTGAACCGATTTTCTTGAGAATTTACACAGTTGTACTATAAGCGTCTGCGAGTGTTCTTAGCTAGGTTTTGTGTCTAGGTACCCCCGATAAATATTGAAAATCGATAATTGCAAAAATCGGGTTATAGAAGGAGTGGTCCGATTTTAATCAAATTTGATACACTCGCAGACGAAAACATAAGAAACAATATTCAAAGTTTCAAGGTTGCAATTTTTACAATAGTGCAGAAAATCGATAATATATATATATATATATATATATATATATATATATATATATATATATATAAGGCAAGATGTTTGTGTGTGTGTCTGTTTATTTGCCTGTATGTCTGTATTTTTTTTTCCAGCCCTTTTATTTTAGTTTTTGCTTTGGGTTTTGCTCTACGTAGGTATAATTGTAGTTCTTACTCTCAGCCATGATACCATTTACTCAGAGGACTTATTTAGCCTTCAAAATTCCGTTTAGGACGAAAAAAACTTATTTGTTATCGAAAGCAGGAAATCAAAATTTGACTTACATACATTTATTTTTCTTTCAGTCTAGTTTCACTTTAACTGGAAACAACTATTGCTTTTTAGTCTTTCGTGTCAACGTCCAAAGAGTCTGCGCTCCAGAACCATGGATTAGTTTTAAAGCTTTCATTACACCCGAGCAACGCCGGGCTAGTATATATATATATATATATATATATATATATATATATATATATATGCAATTTGTTATATATATTATATTATTTATATATTATATATGCGCGGTACTTGTTTGAAAGTGCTCAATATCAGTGATAGAGCTAACATATTCAGGTGGATTGGTGTCAGTTTGTGACCCTGGGTTTCACGCTTGTGCGATCGTCAGACAAACTGATTAATTCTTTTTTTTTAAATTTGTGTACATGTAGAGTTGCGTTATATTGCGTGATTTTGTTTTTTGTTTTTTGCCCATGTTTTATTACTGTTAAATAGCAAAGATTTATACGCAACCGTACATATATCCAAATTTTAAAAAATTAGTCAGTTTGTCTGACGATCGCAAAAGCGTGAAACCCAGTGTCACAAACTCACACCAATCCAACTGAATATATATATATATATATATATATATATATATATCCGTAGACAGATCTGTTTCGCTGTATCACAGTTCATCAGTACGGTAAGACATCCGATTGCTTTATTACCCAGGATTGAAACCCGACCGAACTGGCGTCAGTCGGCGAGTCTACCTCTGATCTATGGGCGCTCGGTAGAAAGAGGCAGACTTTTTAGCGTGTATATTATCATTATACACGCCCAATAGCCAGAGTGCTCTAATTCATTACTGAATGGGCGATGCGTACATGCCAGAGTAGCTACTGTATTTCAAGGTCTACCGTTCTTCCAGAGTGCTCAATCAGAGTGTGAGAGCGTAAATAGTCATATGTGTGTAAATTTCTCACTATGAAAGTCGGTTCTCTGTGCAGGGCCCGGAGGTTTTTTCCGTCTGAATCTATCCTGCACATTTATAAATCTACCATCCGCCCGTGCATTGAATAGTTGCCATATCTGGTCGGGTGCCCCTGCTATTCTCCTTGGGCTTCTAGACAAGGTACAGCGGAGGGTCTGTAATGTGATCGATACCGACTTAGCAGACCGCCTGCAGTCTCTCTCTCACCGGCGCGACGTGGCTTCCCTGTGTCTCTTCTATAAATACTTTTACGGTTTCTGCTCCGATAAACTTAGATCACTGGTGCCGCCTAAGCACGAATTTACACGAGATATTAGATTAACAACTAGGTACCACCCTTTTACAGTTAAACAGATAAGATGTAACCTAAATTCTACTCCAACAGCTTCTTTTCTCGCACCTCCTGACTGTGGAATTCTCTTCCACATGACTGCTTCCCCGACGGCTACAATCTCCAGGAGTTTAAATGTAAGGTCTATAGACACCTCCTAACAAACTAACTTCCATTCTTTCAAACACTTTTCCCACCCACCCAACTATCTATCAACCCCCTTCTGACATTTCCTATATCTAACCACTCTTCCTATTTATCTCCCCCTATGTAGTCCCAAGCGCAATAGTGGCAGTGGAATGCCTTGCTTGGGGTGAGATGATTAAAAAAAAAAACCTTGTTCCTTGGAGATGTGACGTCACCTATCTTTTGGATATTTTATGACTTTTTTTTAAATTAATAAAACATTTCAAAGTCATTATTCGCTATTTTTTCTTGTTTTCGTTGTAACATGAGTGTGTTACATTTTCAAAAATGTATTTTTTCTTTACACTTCCCGGGTGTTTCAATTTTATTCTTTTGAGCGTTTAGTGTTTTTTCATAAACTGCAAGAAAACCGAATGCATGGTCATCAGCAAAAAGAGCAGCCCAATATGCCAATTACAGGTGAGGGACTCTAAAATCAAGCAGGTACTCTAAAATCAAGCAGGTACTCTAAAATCAAAGCAGGTACTCTAAAATCAAGCAGGTACTCTAAAATCAAGCAGGTACTCTAAAAAAATCAAGCAGGTACTCTAAAAAAATCAAGCAGGTACTCTAAAAAAAATCAAGCAGGTACTCTAAAATCAAGCAGGTACTCTAAAAAAATCAAGCAGGTACTCTAAAATCAATCAGGTACTCTAAAAAAATCAAGCAGGTACTCTAAAATCAAGCAGGTACTCTAAAATCAAGCAGGTACTCTAAAATCAAGCAGGTACTCTAAAATCAAAGCAGGTACAGAAATTTAAATTCTATGCATACATGGTTTATATCATTTTCATTAGAAAATGCAAACTTCTCTTATTTTAAAAAATTTTAATGCCAGAAAAACTGACTTGTTATGTACATATTGCGATCGGATTAGCAGTAGTTTCTTTCTACTGTGTGATTGCTTATTTAATATGCATTCAACTTTGTTTTTATGCATATATAATGGAAGATGTGTCTTTTCAACGGATCTATTCAACTTGTGCAGCGAGACTATTCTGAGGACCCTAGAAGTTATGCTAGGATTCGTCATCGGTGGCCACGATTTGAACAATATAAGGTACGCAGATGATACAGTGCTGATAGCAGACACAAATGAAACTACAAGACCTCCTACAGAAGGTAGTTGAAGAGAGTGACAAGAAAAAACTACAAATAAACTGAAAGAAAACCGAATGCATGGTCATCAGCAAAAAGAGCAGCCCAATATGCCAATTACAGGTGGTGGGTGTTAAAATCAAGCAGGTACGAAAATTCATATATCTGGGAACTGTTCTAACAGAAGATGGAAAGTGCGACACAGAGATCCAAAGGCGAATCGGCATGGTGAAAGACGAGTTCCAGAAGTTGAGTAAAGTATTAAGACAAAGGAAAATTTCACTCGAAACAAAGAAGAGAGTACTGGATTGCTATGTGTTGTCAGTTCTTCAATATGCTAGCGAATGTTGAACAATATATACAAAGATGAAAGGAAAACTTGAAGAAGCTGAAATGGGGTTCTACAGAAGGATGCTGCGATATTGTGGACCGAGCATGTGAGCAATGACGAGGTTTTGAAAATGATGGAAACGAAAAGGAAATTAATATCGATCATCAGGAAGAGACAACAGAGTTCCTGGGACATGAAATGAGGAAGGAAGGCTTGGAGAACCTGGTACTAACAGGCCAGATAGAGGGAAAAAGAGATAGAGGAAAGCAGCGAATAACATATTTAAAGTGCCTGAGCAGGTGGATGACAGAACGGGAGCTGAGAGACGTGACAGGAGAAAGCGTGCTAAGACCCAACAGGGATGGGGAAACGTGGAAGGCAATGATCGCCTACGCCCTGAAGGAACAAAGTACATCAGAAAGAAGTGTTTTTTTCAGTTCAGATCCTCTTTGTTTTACTCCCCTCTACAAAAAAAAAAAAAACATAAACAAAAAGAAAAAAAAACCCAATCGGTCCATTGGATTCTCAACATTCATCGTTTGAAACACGACTCGTTTCTTAATCATTCGTTGCTATATACTGTTATATATCGAAAACAACAAACACGCATATATATAAAAATATAAAGTTATATTTTTATTAATGACGATGAACCGTGTAGCATAGGGAACAGAGAATTGAGAGAGCGCGCTTCTAATGGGTTGACGGGAGTGTAGTCTTATCTGTTGTGTCTCTCTCTTCACCGGCCGATCTCTGTTGCTCCTCTACTGGCGAATCCGTGTGCCGAGGTCTTTTTATAATCTTCCAGAACCGGGACTTTTTCTTCCGGTTTTGCCTCGCCCACGCACGCCCACGTAATTCTCAGAGACACCTGTTCTGTTTGCCTCTGTAGTTATTTCCGCTGCTGCCGGAAATAAGGTCAAACGACATCCGTTCCTTCCAACGACCGGAAACACCCTCGCTTGCATCAGCCTTCCTCGGGTGGGGCCAGATTGTTATATTACAATACGAGATCAGACATAAATATTCATAATAGGTCCCGTTATACATAGTACAATTTCTGAAAACCTCTTTTTCACTTCTTCTTCTTCTATGTGCTCTGTCCTTCAGGACGTAGGCGATCATGGCTCTCCACATCTCCTTATCCCTGGTGGCTCTTAGCACGCTTTCTCCTGTTACACCATGCAAACCGCGTTCTGTCAAGCCCATAAATCTAGAATATAAATGTATAGAAACTAGCATGACCACAAAATAAGGGAACAGTTTATATATTGATTATAATATAGATTTGATCCCCCACTTTATATCCAAATTATAATTTTTTATATACAGTTGGCATATATATTCTTCTTCTATGTGCCCTATCTTTTCAGGACGTAGGCGATCATGGCTTTCCACGTCTCCCTATCCCTGGTGGCTCTTAGCACGCCTTCTCCTGTTACACCACGCAACCCTCGTTCTGTCATCCACCCGCTCAAGCCCATCAATCTAGAATATAAATGTATAGAAACTAGCATGGAAACAAAATGAGGGATCAGTTTACATATTGATTATAATATAGATTTGATCCCCCACTTTATATCAACATTATAACTTCTTATAAACAGTTGGCATATATATTCGTCTTCTATGTGCCCTATTCTTTCAGGACTTAGGCGATCATGGCTTTCCACGTCTCCCTATCCCTGGTGGCTCTTAGTACGCCTTCTCCTGTTACACCTCACAACGCCGGTTCTGTCATCCACCTGCTCAGGACCTTCCAATATGTTATCCGCTGTCTTGCTCTGTCTTTTTTTTCTTCTATCTTGCCTGTCAGTATCAAGTTCTCCAAGCCTTCCTTCCTCATCGCGTGTCCCAGGAGCTTTAGTAGTCTCTTCCTGATGCTCAGTATTAATTTCCTTTTCGTTTCCATCTTTTCCAAAACCTCGTCATTGCTCACATGCTCGGTCCATGATATCCGTAGCATCCTTCTGTAGAACCACATTTCCGCTGCTTCAAGTTTTTTTTCATCTTTGATGATATTGGACAACATTGACTGCGTATTGAAGGACAGACATCACATTACAATCTATTACAATAATAATGTTTCTAGTAAATTTTTTCTGTCTCTTAATACCCTACTCAGCTTCTGGAATGCATCCTTGTGCTTTTGGATTTCAGGAATATAAATGTATAGAAACTGCTGTGACCACAATGTGAGAGATCAGTTTATATACTGATTGTAATATGGAATTGATCTATGCCCAGTACCCTTCTGTAGAACCACATTTCCGCTGCTTCAAGTTTTTCCTTCATCTTGAATGATATTGTCCAACATTCACTGTTGTATTGAAGAACTGACAGCACATAGCAATCTAGCACTCTCTTTGTTTGTAGTGAAATTTTCCTGTGTCTTAGTACTTTACTCAGTTTCTGGAACGCGTCCTTCGCCATGCTAATTCGTCTTCGGATCGCTGTGTCGTATTTTCCATCTCCTGTTAGAACACTTCCTAGGTATTTAAATCTTGGTTCTTGCTTGATTCTAGTATCCTCTACCTGTATTTGGTATTTTGGGTCGCTCTTTTTGCTGATGCTTAGTTAACTACATATTTCTGTGCCATACATTCGATCATCTATTGCAATGGTAACCAGATGGTTAAATTTTCCCAGCTTCTTGTTTTTAACGTCATCTATATGGAGGTCATACTTGGGGTTGTGACTTTTGCTGAAAAAAAAAATAATGCAATGCATTTTCAAAGTTAACTGTTAGTCTTTATTAGTTGCTTTCCCCAAATATTTTTCGTAAATATTCTTTCATTTTTTCTTTTGAATCCGCCATTAATGTAACGTCATCTAAATCTTCCATGTTTGTCGTGTCATCTGCATAGCGTACACTGGGTATACGGCAGCCAGTATTAAATTCCGCCAGGTCCTCTGAATCCATTTAGTGTCATTTTCTACATGTTAATCAAATCTATTCAGAATATATACTCGTCTTTTTTTAAGTTTTTCTGTTACTTAACATGTAAAATGTTTGTGCCCAATACAGGTTGAGGATTATTTATATTTATTTTTAATAATTGTTTTTTCCAAAGCAAGACAGGACTTAAACCGGTGCACAAGGGGATTACACTGAGAGGAAGGGGAAGAAAAATAAAACAGCCTACAGGTTATGTCGAAAAAAGGAACAAGATAGAAAGGAGTATAAAGAGATGGAAGGTGAGAATTGATGTTTCTCTTAAACCTTTGGAGGTTGCAGCAATTAGAGAAGCAAGTAAACAGAATGGAGTTCCACAGGCGAGAAAAGAAACTGGCAGAGAAAAAACGGCAGTACATTTGCCTATTTTGACGGTAGGATGGGACCTATGTGCCAATCTAGTAGCATGAATAAATTCAAGTGGTCGGGACACCCGGTAAAAAAGCTCGTCAAAGCAGAAGCCGTGAAAGTATTTGTAAAAAAGACAGAGGGAAGCCACATCCCATCGGTAAAAATGTGACTGAAGTCGAGCTGCACAATCGGGATCGATTATATTTTATGTCCTTCTTTGGATTTTGTCGAGAACAACGAGATAAATATCAGGAGTACCCGACCATATACGGTAACAGTATTCAATGCACTAACGAATGGTAGATTTATAAATGTGCAAAATGAACTTTGTGCAGAACCTCAAGATAAATAGCATGAGTACCCGACCAGATATGGCAACAGTATTCAATGCTCGAACGAATGGTAGATTTATAAATGTGTAAAACGAATTATGTCTGAAACCTTAATATGAATAGCAGGAACACCCGACCAGATATGCAACAGTATTCAGAGTACGGGCGAATGGTAGATTTATAAAGATGAATTATGTGTAGAACCTTAAGATGAATAGCAGGAATACCCGACCAGATATGGCAACAGCATTTAATGCACGGACGAATGGTCGCTTATTATTTTGCAAGATGGAATGTGTCTAGAACTTCAAGATGAATAGCAGGAGGACGAGACCAGATATGTTAACAGTATGTAATTCACGGACGAATTGTAGATTTATACATGTGCAAGAAGGATTATGTGCAGAACATCAAGATAAATAAGAGGAGTACTCGACCAGCTATGGCAACAGTATTCAACGGACGGATGAATGGTAGATTTATAAATGTGTAAGACGAATTATGTGTAGAACCTCAAGATGAATAGCAAATCTACCAAACCAGATATGGCAACATTATTCAACGGACGGACGAATAGTAAATTTTTAAATATGCAAGATGAATTATGTGTAATAATTCAAGATGATTAGCAGCATTACCCGACAGGAATTTGGCAACTGTATTTAATGTACAGACGAATGGTAGATTTATAAATATGCAAGAAAAAATTATGTGTAGAAACTCAAGCTGATTAGCAGGAGTACCCGACCAGATATGGTAACAGTATTCAACGCACTAACGAATGGTAGATGTATAAATGTGCAAGATGAACTTTGTGCAGAACTTCAAGATGAACATCAGGAGTGCCCAACCAGAAATGGCAGCAGTATTAAATGTACAGACACATGGTAAATTTATAAAAGTGCAAGATGAAATTTGCGCAGAACCCCAAGATAAATAGCAGGAGTATCCAACCAGATATGATAACAGTATTCAATGTACAGACGAATAGTAGATTTATAAATGTGCAAGATGAACTTCGTACAGAACCTCAAGATGAATAGCAGGAGTACCAGACCAGATATGCAACAGTATTTAATGTACGGACAAATGGTAGATTTATAAATAAAGCAAAAGGAATTATGTGTAGAACATCAAGATGAATATCAGGAGTACCCGACCAGATGTGGCAACAGTGTTCAATGTACGGACAAATGGTAGATTTATAAATGTATAAGATGGATTATATGTAGAACCTCGAGATTAATAACAGGAATTCCGGACCAGATAAGGCAACGGTATTCAATGCATGGACGAATGTTAGATTTTTTAATTTGCAAGATGGATTATGTCTAAAATCTCAAGATGACACGCAAGAGTATCCGACCATAAGTGGCAACAGTATTCAATGCTCGGACGAATGGTAGATTTATAAATGTGCAAGATGAATAGCAGGGGTACCTGACCAGACATGTTAACAGTATTCAATGCACTAACGAATGGTAGATTTATAAATGTTCAAGGTGAACTTTGTGCAGAACCTCAACATGAATAGCAGGATTACCCGACCAGAAATGGCAACAGTATTCAATGTACATTTGAATGGTAGATTTATAAATGTGCAAGATGGATTATGTCTAGGACCTCAAAATGAATAGCAGGAAGTACCCGACTATATCTGGCAACAGTATTCAATGCTCGGACGAATGGTAGATTTATAAATTTGCAAGATGAATTATGTTCTGGAGATCAAAATGAATAGCAGGAGTACCTGACCATATATGGCAACAGCACTTAATGCACGGACGAATGGTTGCTTATTATTTTGCACGATGGAATATGTCTAGAACTTCAAGATGAATAGCAGGAGTACCCGATCAGATATTGTAATAATATTCAATGCGCTAACGATTGGTAGATTTATAAACGCGCAAGATGAACTTTGTGCAGAACCTCAAGATGAATAGCAGGAGTACCGGACCTGATATTGCAACAGTATTCAATGCTCGGACGAATGGTAGACTTATAAATGTGCAAGATGGATTATGTCTAGAATCTCACGTGCATAGCAGGAGTACCTGACCATATATGGCAAGAGTATTCAATGTTTGGCCGAATGGTAGATTTATAAATGTGCATTAAAATTTACTAACCATTTCTTACTTCAATCTATCAACAATCGGAAGTCCTTTACAAGAGTAGCAGTGAGTTTTATTTCTTTCTTATTGAGACAGGAGTAAGTGGTGGTATCACCTGAATAGATGCCTATTTGGGAACATATTCCATCAAGAATTTCATTGATGAAGAGGAAGATTATTGATGAAGTTGTTGATTTTTTACTTCCAGTTACTCCTTGTATCTTTTTGCATGTGATGTACAGCAAGGAGAACCATCTGCCTGAAGAAAAGAAATAGTAAACTACTATAGTTTTCGATGTTTAGGTTCTTATTATCTTTAACCAATTCTATTTTACCATTGCAACCACATACCACTATGTGTCTATCACTAAATTTTAACTGGAAGGAATAGACGGATTAATACCTTTGCCAAGGGTATTTGCGCGTAAGTGAATGCAATGAATTCAACTGGAATTCGAACTCGGCTCCCCGATTTCTTGTTCCGAGCCGATATCCACTACACCACAACACATCTCATATTTGAATAAATCTCTATTTTACATTCATCAAAAATAGTAATCACTTTACAACAACCTATGTTATCTGTTCCCTTGACTTCTTCAGGATTATATTTTTTTTGGGGGGGGGGGTATTCGTGTTTTATTTTTCTGATATACCTTCGTTAATGTTCTAATATTCTGTGTAGTGCATAGACTGAAACGTCACTGTTAAAATTAAAACTACTCGTCACTACTTACCTACGAAAATCACAATCTTCTTTTCATCCCCCTTCCCTAACTTTTGGAGATTTCTGGTTTTCTTTGCTGTAGAAAATGTCTTTTGTGCAATGAGAACACTATTTCAGGAAATTCTCAGCTGCCTTTTATATCGCAAAGTTTTTAGCCTTCCTGTTAAAGACTGTGCGTCAGAGGGCTCCTCTTGGTTTAAAGATGTCATCGATGCTTTCATCCCAGGCAGAAAGTTGCGACTTAAACCCCATTCGTCTTACTGGTTCTCCTTTGCTTGCTCAGCCGCTATAGTCCCCAGCAATCACTTTTTCTAGCTTTTTTGGAGCCATGTGTCTGACCATAATAGGTGGCCTTTTGCTTCTGCACTTAATGAGTGCAAGACGATCCTTAATGATGTTTGCTGACAGAATGAAGCAGCGTAGAGGATCTCGTAAGTTCGGCTCCAAAGACCACTGACAGCTCTGTAAAAGTGTACTAAATCACAGTCAGCCCTCATTCCGTCTTTAATCAATGAATTTAAGGCCCTCACATCTTCAGCTGACAATACCTAGTGCTTGGCTAGCAGATTATCCACCAACACGACATTTAATTCATATGGGGTATCCGTACCAGGCTTCCCATCTAGAACTGAGGCGCAACTGAGTCACGTTCAGATTTCCCCCTTGCTGGTTTCTAACATAATTTTAAAGCTTGACCCCTCCATAAATCGAACGGAGGCGACGGAATCCCAATCATTGTCCTGAAGAAATGTGTTCCTGAACTCTCCTCTGTCCTCTCCAAACTCTATAACTACTGCCTCTCTGCTTCTTGCTTTCCTGCCTGCTGGAAGTCCTCCTCTGTTGTTCCTGTATTTAATAACTCTAGAGAACCCTCAGACCACTCTAATTATCGCCCTATCAGCATCCTACAGGTTTTTAGGATAGTGTTCGAGTCTGTTATCAGTGCCGAATTGGTTCAACATCTCACATCCCACTGTCTCTTCTCTAACAAACAGTATGGCTTCCGCTTCATTAGATCTAGTGCGGATATCACTGACTATCACTGTTGCTCTGGATATCTTCAAAAGGTTTGTCAGAGTCTTGCATGCTGGTCTTCTGCGCAAGCTACGAGGCTATGGCATAACTGGACTATTATTTGATCTAATCCAGTCGTGCCTTTCAAATCGAATAATGAAGGTAGTATAGAACGGACCTGCCTCCAAATACAATCATACGAACGCAGGTGTCCCTCAATACTCTATTTTCTATTTCTGATCTTCATCAACGACCTGCATCAACGATCTCCCAAGTAGGCATCTACGCTGACAACACTATCATTTAATCCCGTCTCGATGAGAAATCCGATGAGGATGATGAAATGAACCTCGCTGCTGAGCTTAAAAAGGACCTCCAATTTGGTATGACTAAGGTAAGAAATGGCTCTTGACCTTTAATTCTTCCAAAACGAATTTTAATTTTTCCGTTAACCACCATCGACAATCATTTCTACCCCGGCCCCATAAGCTAGTCTCCTGAAACCGAAACCCTACGCCTCCCCAGTCTATCTCTCTCAGCCGACCTCAAATGGAATGAGTACATCGAATCCATAGCTAAATCTGCTGCTTGAAAGTTCGGTTAACTGTGTAGGGCTATGAATTTTTCCCGTCTGAATCCATTCTGCACGTATAGCTCCGCTTCAGTCACTTTCGCACCGACGTAATTTGACTTCCCTCTGTCTCTTCTACAAATACTTTCATGGCTTCTGCTCCGATGAGCTTAGCTTTCTGTTGCCTCCTTTGCATAAATTTACTCGAGCGACTAAACTAGCGGCTTGGTCCCTACCTTTATAGTGAAACCCATCAAATATAATCGACACTTCTACCTTCCCCGCTTCTTTACTCGCATTTTCCGGCCATGGAATTTCTTTCCGTACTACTGACAGCTACAAGAATTTAAACGTAATGTCAGTTCCCATGTCCTACCTCTTTGACTCTCATCCTTTCCCTCATATTCTTTTCCCTGTCAACTCTACTCTCATGCAGCTCTCTTCACACCATTGTTCTCATCCATTTTCTGACACCCCCTGTAAAGTTAAATCACCTAAACTTCTCAACGTTTCCTTCACAATCATTCGTGGTATTCGTACCTTAATAGCGTGGAATCTTTTCTCCACGAAAAGTCCCCTGACATCCTATTTCTCTGTGAAACTAATTTCAACACCTCAACACCTCCACTTAATTCCTGGCTACCTTCCCCTCTTAAGGAAGGACTCCTTTGTAGATATGCATGGTCTGCGGGTTTACGTCAGTGAACACCTCCCCTTAGCTAGTATGCCATCTCTCGAATCACCTGACCATTCATACATGTGTCACCGTCTTTCACTTAGCTCTCTTTTCATTTTTTATCGTTCTCCTTCCTCTACCAACTGCTCCTTGCTTGACAGTAACCCTGACAATATAGATAAGACTACTTCCTCCCACCCATTCGCTAACATATTTGTGTTCGTAGATTTTAATATCTACCATGGCAAGTGGCTAGAAATCTTTGCCATTGATTCTGCTGGCATTCATAACACGAAATTTTGCTATGCCTCAATCTCTTACGCAAGTGGGGGATTTCCCCACGCGCTTCCCAGTATTCTATCAGGACACCCTTCTCTATAAGATCCATGCTTCACCTCTGTCCATGATTCCTGTCAAACTTCGCAGCTTTGCACTCTCGGTAACTCTGATCATGCTGTCGTTTCTATTAATATCTCTCTCCCTATTCTCACTCTCCCAGGAGCCTCCTACCAACAGAATTTCCTACTGCTACCAAAGAGCAGACTGGGATTCATTCAGCTATTTCTTATGTGACGTCCCTTGGGAAATAAAGTATTTAGTCTCCCCGTTGAGAACTGCGCTAGTGAAGTCTCTTCCTGGGTGAAAGTTGGCATTGATGCTTTCATACCGATCATGAAGTTCTGTTTCAAACCTCATTCGTTTTCCTGGATCTCTCCTAACTGCTCGGTCGCTATCGCCCACAGGAACCACTACTTCCGGCTATTTTGGAGCCACGCGTCAGACCATAATAGGCGCCTATTTGCCTCTGCTAGCAATAATTGTAAGGGGATCTTGAATGAGTTTAAACTGCTGTTTGATGAGAGATTGAGGCAGCTCATATATGCTCGCAAGTTTAGTGCTGAACAACAGCACACCCTCCATCCCTTCCTTAATCAATAAATTTGAGGTCCTCACCGCATCTGTTAACAAGTTTTTCAACTACACATTTGACTTGTCTAGAGTATTCGCACCTGGCTTGCTTTTCAGAAAGGTGTTCTGGACATACTAACGACCATCACAGAGTACATATACCAAGCCCTCGATAAGTCAGGCAAAGCTCGAGCTGTTGCCCTTAATATCTCCAAAGCATTTGACAGGGTCTGGCGCGCCGATCCCTGCGCAAGCTACGGCTTATGGTACTACTGGTCAATTGCTTGGTTTGATACAATCTTTCCAATGAAATAGCATGATGAAGGTCGTCTTGAAAGGGCATGCCTCCTCATTCTATCACACGAACGTTGGCGTCCCCCAGGTTTCTATCCTAGGCCCGACGCTCTTTCTAATCTTCATAAATGATCTCTCTGTCGTGATCAAATCCCAAGTAGGCATCTACGCAGATGACACCACCATTTACTCCCGCATCAGTAAGAAATCTGCCGAGGCGGACAAACAAGAACCTCGCTGCTGATCTCGAGAAGAACCTCCACTCTGTGGTAAATTGGGGGTAAGAAATGGCTTGTAAATTTCAATGCTTCTAAAACGAAGTTGCTATCTGTCAACCACCACAGGCAATATCTCCTGCCACCTATAAGCATGGACCAAGGGCGTCTCCCTGAAATCAATATACTGCGCCTCCTCGGCCTCACCCTCTCTTTCGACCTCAAGTGGAACCATTTCATTGAATCAATAGCAAAATCCACTGCAAGGAAGGTTAAGTTATTGTGTCGGACCAGGAAGTTTTTTTCCGCCTGAATCCATCTTGCACAAATACAAATTAACCATCCAACCGTGCATGGAATACTGTTGCCATATATGGTCAGATGCCCCTGCTGTTCATTTCAGGATTATCGACAGGCTCCAAAGGAGAATCTGTAATGTGATCGGTTCCGACCTGGCAGCTCGACTCCAGCCACTTTCTCACTGGCGGGATGTGGCTTCCCTCTGTCTACTCTACAAATATGTGGCTTCTGCTCCGACGACCTGAGGTCACTGATGCCCTCTCCACAAGTATTTACTCGAGCAACCAACATTGTTCTATATACACACACGCAAACACACACACGCAAACACACACATAGATAGATAGATAGATAGATAGATAGATAGATAGATGTGAACAGAATGAGGATAGATAGATAGATAGATAGATAGATATTGAATAGACTGAGATAGATAGATAGATATTGAATAGACTGAGATAGATAGATAGATAGATAGATAGATAGATATTGAATAGACTGAGATAGATAGATAGATAGATAGATAGATAGATAGATAGATAGATAGAATATGAATAGACTGAGATAGATAGATAGATAGATAGATAGATAGTGAATAGACTGAGATAGATAGATAGATAGATAGATAGATAGATAGTGAATAGACTGAGATAGATAGATAGATAGATAGATATGAAATTACTCAACTAGTTAAAGACTGATATGTTGCTTCTACAAAATTTACTTCTACTCTGACGAGCTTAGATCACTTATGCCCTTTCTACAAAAATTTACTCGAGCAACCAGACTGGCAACAAAGTTTCACTCTTTTACAGTTAAACCTAGCAAATACAGGCGACAATTCTACTCTAACAGCTTCTTTTCTCGCACTTCTCGCCTGTGGAACTCCCTTCTGTATACTTGCCTACCTGAGAGCTATAACCTCCAGGAATTTAAATGCAATGCCAATTCCCATCTTTTATCAACTTGCCTCTTTTCTTTGTCCTTTTTACATCACCCTGTGTATCTTGTCCTTTTCCTTTCTCACTCTACCTTCGCAACTGTCATCACGCCTGTATTCCCATTCTTCATGTTCCTCTTTCTCATCACTCTCCTCTTATGTAACCTCCTTCACACCAGTGGCAGTACTGACTTGCTTGGGGTGAAATGATTATGAAAAATAATACAAATATCTTAGTAGTAGTAAGAACTAATGGAATGAAATTTCACAGTTGGTAGCATTTACATTTTAACACTGTTCGATACGTAGCAGAGCATTATTCAGTACTTGCAGTAAAATTTTTATTCTTGCAAATTATAATAAAATATATATGTATATATATACGCTACCTGCCATAATTATTAGGCCACCCCAGTTTTTTTTAAAGAAAATGATGTTATTTCATACTATTGTTAGTATTTATTGCATACTTTTTACGTAGCTGAGCAATGTTAGTTCAGTCATGCCGACTTCGAAGTTTCGTGACGGCATCATTAATATCTTCATTCTTCATTGTTATTAGTTTTTTCTTTTCACATTATATATATATATATATATATATATATATATATATATATCCGAGTGAATAAGGAACGAAGAAAAATTTACAACGTTCAAAAAAATAATTTAAAACAGTGCTCGATATATAATACTGAGCTGTGAATATTTGTTATAAATTATATTTCAGAACATGGGTAACACTTCAGGTCGGCTGGCCATCTAATGTGACGCTCGTTCTCGTTGACGGTCGTGACGATCCCAGTTGTGACACTGCCACCCGGCTGCCCGGTTGGTTCAGTCGCTGTCGCTGGTCGTGACCATACCGTCCGATGATGCCGCCACAAAAGCTGGTTTACAAGACGTCTTTTGCAACAACACGCCACTGTCCCACGTTATGATTTGATCCCAGAGGTCGCGTCTTGCAATCTTAGTAGTCGCCTTTTAGAGCCAGTCCGGACACTGGTGCACACTTGTGGTTAAAAAAAAAAAAAAATACGGCTCCAAAAAAAAAAAAAAAATTATAAAATAAATGAACGAAGTCGAACACGCTTGGATAGCTACGAAGAATGCTTTTACATATATAAAAAAACAATGATTTTTTTTTTCACAGAAGCAGACAATACAGTTGTCGAAAATGTCGGTTACAACGGAGAGAGAAAGTTCGCTAAAAGCATCAATGCTTCCAATGCTTAAGTAAAAAAAAATATCTTGTCTAAATTTCGTTAAAGTAGACAGAGTTCTTCAAATTTTCACTAAAGACTTTTCCGTATTATCTAAAATTAGAGCTGTCCGTTTTTGTTTTAGGTGATGTTAAAAAAATAATAAAGTTCTTTCGGAACTTGACGGAATTTGACGAATCAGAGGCGGTCAATGGCGGCCAATGTGGCGGAGATGGCGGCAGTGGCGGCGTGGGGTTGGTTTCTTTGTCGTCTAGAGGCTCTCTCCCGGCTAACTGAAATTTTCTCGTCGAGTCTCTATTTTTATAACCCTCTTCAATCCTCTTTGGACGTTGGTACGAAAGACTAAAAAGCATTAGTTGTTTCCAGTTAAAGCGAAACCGTAGACTGAAAGAAAAATGAATGAATGTAAGTCAAATTTTGATTTCCTGATATCGATATGAAATTATCTGCACTATTGTAAGAACTGCAACCTTGAAACTTCTGAATATCGTTTCTTATGTCTTTATCTATGAGTGTATCAAATTTAATTAAAATCAGACCACTCCTTCTATAACCCGATTTTTTCGATTATCGATTTTCGATATTTATCGGGGGTACCTCAACACAAAACCTAGCTAAGAACACTCGCAGACGCTTATAGTACAACTGTGTAAATGTTCAAGAAAATCGGTTCAGCCGTTTCGAAGTCTATAGGTAACGTACACACATACACGCAGGCAAAGTTTCATTCATAAATAAGTTTATATATATATATATATATATATATATATATATATATATATATATATATATATATAAACAGCGTGATACAGCGAAACAGATACAGATCTGTTTCGCTGTATCACAACTCATCAGTACGGTTAAACATCCAATTGCTTTTTATCTAGGATTAGAAAGCCGACCGAATTAGCGTCAGTCGAGATTCTACCTCTGAGCTATAAGCACTCGGTAGGAGGCAGACTTTTAGCGTGTGGTATATCATACGCCAGTAACTACAGTGCTCTAATTCATTACTGAATGTGTGAGATGAGAACGTTGATTTTACTTATTCACTCTCACGTAACTATATCCGTGAATGCATATCCAAAGTTCATATTTGTATAAATTCATTGACATTTCTGATTTATATGAACGTATATTTACTGATAGAGGTTGGCGTTCGAGACCCGATAAATGCCACAATTTTGAATGATTATTTTCTAGATAGACAAGAAGAAATAACTTAGAGCCGCACAATTTTGGCACAAGTGAAAAACTAAAAATTAAAACTTCAGATTAATTTTGAAAATGGTATGAAGAAAAACGAGAAGAAAGAGGAAAATTTTTAAGACGAATAAAAAATACTAAAAATTATTGCTTCTAATCTTAGAAGAACTCGTTTGGAATGCATTCCGTGGAAAGAAAGCTAGGTGAATCAAACACTCACATGGTACAATAGAGGCATTAAGAGTAGAGGTAAATAGCAAGTAAACTGCTTGAAATATCTCAGCAAACGGATGGCAGAAAAAGAGTGACGAAGCAAAGTTGTATGATAATGAAGGTTGTTTTGTTTTTATGGCATATCAAGGGTCATTTATTGCCAACTAAATTTTTATTTATTTATTGCTGGTAATAACTTTTTTCTATCAAGATTCATTGGGATTTGTTTTTAAGAGCAGGGTCCCCAAGTACTACCCTTGTTATTTAATTCATAACTGGAGAGAAGGGACGGATTAATACCTTTCCCAAGGGTACCAGTGCTTAAGTGAATGCAGGGTATTCAACTGGAATTCGAACTCGGCTCACCGATTTCTCTTTCCGAGCCGATATCTACTGCACCACAACGCACATCCGTCACTAAACGCTTACAGCACCTGGTATTCCCAAGTGGTCACCCATCTAAGTACTGACCAGGTCAATGATGGCTTAATTTTTGGTGATCGAGCGGGAGATCCGCGTATCTTTAAAGTGATATGTCCAAGCACGCACATCCGTCACTATTGTTACAGCAACTGGTATTCCCAAGCGCTCCATCTAAGTACTGACCAGGCTCAACATGGCTTAATTTTTGGTGATCGAGCGAGATCCGGTGTATTCAAAGTGATATGTCCGTAAGCACGCACATCCGTCACTATACGCTTACAGCAACTGGTATTCCCAAGCGGTCACCCATCTAAGTACTGACCAGCTCCAACATGGCTTAATTTTGGTGACTGGACAGATCCGGTGGTATTCAAAGTGATATGTCCGTGTTATCGCACATCCGTCACTATACGCTTACAGCAACTGGTATTCCCAAGCGGTCACCCATTCTGGCACTGACCAGGCTCAACATGGTTTAATTTGGTGATCGAGCTGAGATCCGGTGTATTCAAAGTGATATGTCCGCAAGTACCATTGTCCGTCACTATATTTACAGCAACTGGCTCCTGCGCGGTCACTCATCTAAGTACTGACTCAGGCTCAACATGGCTGACTTCGGTGATCGAGCAGATCCGGTGTATTCAAAGTGATATGTCCGCAAGCACGCACATTCAATACTATACGCTACAACCGGTATTCCCAAGCGGTCACCCATCTAAGTACTGACCAGGCTCAACATGGCGACTTTGCGATCGAGCGAGATCCGGTGTATTCAAAGTGATATGTCCGTAAGTACGTACATCCGTCACTATACGCTTACAGCAACTGGTATTCCCAAGCGGTCACCCATCTAAGTACTGACCAGGCCTGCAATAGATGGCTTAATTTTGGTGATCGAGAGATCCGGTGTATTCAAAGGATATGTCCGTAAGCACGCACATCCGTCACTATTTACAGCAACTGGTATTCCCAAGCGGTCACCCATCTAAGTACTGACCAGGTCAACATGGCTAATTCTTGGTGATCACGAGATCCGGTGGTCTGGGCGATATGTCCGTAAGCACGCACATCCGTCACTATACGCTTACAGCAACTGGTATTCCCAAGGTCACCCATCTAAGTACTGACCAGGCTCAATATGGCTGACTTTGTGATCGAGCGAGATCCGGTGTTCAAAGGTGATATGTCCAAAGTACGCACATCCGTCACTATACGCTTACAGCAACTGGTATTCCTGCTGGTCACCCATCTAAGTACTGACCAGGCTCAACATGGCTGGACTTTGGTGATCGAGCGAGATCCTATTCAAAGTGATATGTCCGTAAGCACGCACATCCGTCACTATACGCTTACAGCAACTGGTATTCCCAAGCGGTCACCCATCTGGGTACTGACCAGTTCAACATGGCCAGACTTCTTGGTGATCGAGCGAGATCCGGTGTATTCAAAGGATATATCCGTAAGCACGCAATATCCGTCACGCACGCTTACAGCAACCGGTATTCCCGAAGTGGTCACCCATCTAAGTACTGACCAGGCTCAACGTTGCTTAATATGGCTGTAAAGAAGGAAGCGATAATAAAAGACTATATGGCACCAGATGCTTGACAATTTCCTCATGAATACGAGAGCTGGGGTGGCAAGAAAATATGATTGTACTGAAAAATACTATCAATAAATCTTATATATAATGAAGTTTTAAGAAAAACAATAATTGCAAAGAAACTTTAGGCCATATATGTGCGTTGTGGTGCAGTGGATATCGACTCGGAAGGACAAATCGGGGAGCCGTGTGCGAATTCCAGTTGAATTCCTTGCATACACTTACGCACAAATACCCTTGTGAAAGGTATTTATCCATCTCTTCCCTCCAGTTATGGGTTAAATAATAGGACAGATTGGGTCCTATGGCCTTGGCTGGCAACCAGTCAACTGGAGAAAGCAATGGCAGCCGACTGCAGGATAATCTTCTGCCCAGTCAGTCATGTCTCTTTCGAGACATGATCGCCCAAGGCATGTATCACGTATAGCAATTAACTGACTGAATAAAGAAAAAGGCTTGTCGTAAAGTACTCGATATCGAGATAGAAATAGATTGTTGATAGGATGAATGTAGAGAAGTTTGTTACTGAATTGAACTTACAATTAATCCTATATATATATATATATATATATATATATATATATATAAAATTAATATATATAAAATTAATATATACCGTATCGTGGCAGCAGATTATTTTCTAAACATATACTGTTAAATATAAGTGACAGTGAATTTGTATAATGTTTAATCATGAGCCGTTCTGAACATCGTATTTCGGCTTAAATTTCAGATGAAAATAAAGACAAAAATTCTCCAACATTTGGATAATTTTTTATTAAGTTGGTTCTAAGCTTTCGACTAACATGAGCCATCTTCAGAGAGGTTACAAGGACGTTAACATAAAAACATCTACCATCAAAGACGATTTTATCTTCTGTTGATATAAAACTTTGATAGGCAACGATAACAGTTACCAAAAACAGCAAACACAATTGGAAAATTTGTAATGTGATTCTCTGACGTCACACCGCGTGAGACCTCGAAATATTAACAGGTCAATATATCTAAATGCAATGTAATGTGTTATGACCAGATTTAAACGTGATTTTATTAAGTGTGAGTTGTTTAGATATAATGTACATGGCCTCCAATATCTGAAGTTTCTTTTTACTGTGTGTATGACATTCATTGTTTCTTATATTTAACAGTATATATATATATATATATATATATATATATATAGTTAATATTATATATATAAAAATGCTTTAAATTGTATTTCTGTCCTCAGAAATTTATTTTGAATCGACTTTTCTGTGTTACCTGCTTGTGGTAAGTGAATTTTAAGAATTAATTTTTGATATTTTTTTTGTTTCCTCTTTGTTTATTTTATTTGTTTTTATTTGTTCTTTTGTCACTAACTTAAGTAGTTTGTGTAAATGATTTTGGTATCCAAGGTTCGTTGCAACTTATACTAAGTTAAAACTCAGTAAACTTCAGTTACTCTTTCATGTTTTTTCTTTTTTTTTTAAATTGGAGTAGATAGTTCCTACTATCGCCCGGTCTCACACTCCACCCCCTTCCTTTGAACAACAGTAGAGGTGATCACCTTGTTTCTTGTTCAGGAAGGGGTTCCCGGTTCATCCCTCTTCTTCGGTCTTAGTGTTAGTTCAGCTGGAAGCTCTTTGCAGTTACGGAGTATGGTGGCAACGCCTTTACATTTTGAGGGTACTGGGTTGGCAGTTTAATGGTTGCTGCTTCCGACTGGTAATTAGGAGCCCGAACTCTTGCGTAGCGTCATGAGAGGCTGCTCTGATCAACAGTTGAATAATACCGGGGTTCTTGTAGTGCCATATCGCGCATGGAAGGGCGTCCCTGCATGAACGTTCGGTGGGCAACCCCGAGGCCACATTATGTTGTAGGCCGCGCCAGTCTCCATCCTTCATATGCTGCAAACAAGTGACCGACTGATTCTACTCTAAGACCTCTCCTCAACTGAATCACTATGAAAAAAAGCAAACATAATAGCAAAACTAAACCAGCTAGTCTGAAAACTCCCAAACCAGTCTGCATCTCTTTCACTAACATACGTGGTATCCGCACTAACTTCCTCTGCGTAGATTCATTCCTTCACACTAACTCACCTGATATCTTAGCCTTATGCGAAAGTAACCTTACCTTTCTATCCCCTCTTCTGAGTTCTACGTTCCTGGCTACCTTCTCCTCTTCAGGAAGGACTCCAATGTTCATATGCATGGGCTTGGTGTGTATGTCAGCGAACACCTTCACCTAGCTAGGGTGACATCTCTTGAATCCCTGGATCATTCTTTTATGTGCTTCTTCTAAGCTTGATTAGCTATCTCTTCTTTCTCTACCGCTCACCTTCCTCCTCTGACTGTTCGTTACTTGACAGCATCTCTGACAATATCGACAAACCCATTTCTTCCCATCCCTCTGCGCATATTTTTGTGTTTGGTGACTTTAACGCCCACCACACCAAGTGGCTGGAGAACTCTGTCACCGACCCTGCTAGTGTCCACACCATGATTTTTTCAATCACCCAATCCCTCACGCAAGTGGTGGACTTCTCCACGCGTTTCTCCGACAACCCCAACGGAAGGGACTCACTACTAGACCTCTGCTTCACTTCCATCTCGGACTCTTTCACTACCAAACAACTCTGCCCACTCGGGAACTCTGACCACACCGTAGTTTCCGTCAACATTTCATTCCTCTCCCACCCGACCCAAGAAACCCAGACCAGTAGAATATCCTACTGCTACCAAAGGGCAGACTGGGATTCGTTCCGAGACTTCCTCTGTGACGTCCCATGGAACAACGTTTTTAGTCTTCCCATCGAAGAATGTGCATCCGAGGTCTCCTCCTTGGTTAAGTCTGGCATCGATGCCTTCATCCCTGCCAGGAAATTTCTGCTTAAGTCTCATTCGTCTCCATGGTTCTCGCCCGCTTGCTCAGCCGCCATTGCCCACTCTACCGATAGATACTCGTCGGACCAAAACAGGCGCCTTTTCACTTCAGCTCGTAATAAATGCAAAAAGATACTTAACGAAGCTAAGACGTTGTTTGCTGCAAGAATGAAACAACGCACAGCATCCGCTAAGTTCTGCGCCAAAGACTACTGGCGACTCTGTAAAAGAGTACTTAACAAGAGCAAGTCCACAATACCCCCACTAATCAATAATTTTGAGGTCCTCACCTCCTCAGCGGACAAGGCTGAATGCTTTGCACGGAGATTCTCGAACAATTCGAGTCTGGACACGTCTGGGGTTTTTACACCCGACTTCTCACCTAGAACTGAGGCTCAACTGAATGACGTCCACATTACACCCTCGCTTGTCTCTAAGATAATCTCAAAACTTGACCCCCACAAAGCGAGCGGAGGGGACAGAATCCCAATCATAGTCTTAAAGAAATGTACCCCTGAACTCTACCCTGTCCTTTCTAAGCTCTACAACTTCTGCCTCTCTGCTTCCTGCTTTCCTGCCTGTTGGAAATCTTCCTCTGTAGTTCCTATATTCAAAACTCTGGAGAACCCTCGGACCCCGCAAATTACCGCCCTATCAGCCTTCTTCCGATCTTTGGCAAAGTGTTCGAGGCCATTATCAACGCCGAGATCTTTCAGCACCTCACAGAACACAGGCTCCTCTCGGACAAGCAGTATGGTTTCCGCTTCACCAGCTCTACTGCCGATATGCTAACGACCATCACTGAGTATATATATCAGGCACTCGACAGGAATGGCGAATCCCGAACCGTCGTTTTGGGTATCTCTAAAGCGTTCAACAGAGTTTGGCATGCTGGCCTTCTATGCAAACTGCGGAGCTATGGTATAGCTGGACAATTGTTTGAACTAATCCAGTCATTCCTATCTAACCGCACATTGAAAGTGGTATTAAACGGACATGCCTCCCAGAGCTACCATACGAACGCGGGTGTCCCTCAAGGCTCTATCGTAGGTCCTACGCTCTTTCTGATCTACATTAATGATTTCCCCGATACCATAATATCCCAAGTAGGTATGTACGCCGATGACACCACAGTTTACTCTCGCCTCGATCAAAAATCTGGTGTGGGCGACAAAGCTAACATTGCAGCTTGGAAAGGACTTCAAATCCGTAGTGGACTGAGGTAAGAAATGGCTCGTAAATTTTAATGCTTCTAAAACGAAGCTACTATCAAATAGCCATCATAGACAACCGCACCTACCTCCCATTAGCATGGACCAGGCTTGCCTCCAAGAGAGTAAAACACTACGCCTCCTTGGTCTCACATTTTCAGCGAACCTCAAGTGAAATGACTATATCGAATCCATTGCTAAGTACGCTGTTATGAAAGTCGGTTCTCTGTGCAGGGCCCGGAGGTTTTTACCGTCTGAATCTATCCTGCACATTTATAAATCTACCATCCGCCTCTGCATTGAGTACTGTTGCCATATCTAGTCGGGTGCCCCTGCTATTCCCCTTGGGCTTCTCGACAAGGTACAGCGGAGGGTCTGTAATGTGATCGTTACTAAATTGGCAGACCGCCTGCAGTCTCTCTCTCACCGGCGCGACATGGCTTCCCTGTGTCACTTCTATAAATACTTCCATGGCTTCTGCTCCGATGAACTTAGATCACTAGTGCCCCTCTAGGTTCGAATTGGCACGAGATACTAGATTAGCAACTAGCTCCTACCCTTTTACAGTGA
Organism: Ascarosepion bandense; assembly: GCA_037127315.1. Classification (NCBI taxonomy): domain Eukaryota; kingdom Metazoa; phylum Mollusca; class Cephalopoda; order Sepiida; family Sepiidae; genus Ascarosepion; species Ascarosepion bandense. The sequence goes on along the minus strand of JBBBDQ010001014.1, from coordinate 34,063 downwards.
AACCGATAAAATGCAACCGCAACTTCTACTCCAACAGTTTCTTTTCTCGTACTTCCCGACAGTGGAATTCCCTTCCACATGACTGCTTCCCTGACGGCTACAATCTCCAGGAGTTGAAATGTAAGGTCATTAGACACCTCCTAACACACTAACTCGCTTCCATTCTTTCAAAAACTCATCGCATCTTCCAAACTATCTATCACCCCACTTCTGACATTTCGTATATCTAACCACTCTTTCTATTTACCTTCCCCTATGTAGCCCCAAGCGCAATAGTAGCAGTGGAATGCCTTGCTTAGGGTGAAACGTTTTAAAATATATATATATATATATATAGTTAATATTATATATATATATATAGTTAATATTATATATATATAGTTCATATTATATATATATATAGTTAATATATATATATAGTTAATATTATATATATAAAGTTAATATATATATATATATAGTTAATATATATGTACATACATACTTAATATTATATATATATATATAGTTGATATAATATATATATACATATATATATAGTTAATATTATATATATATTGTTAATATTATATATATATAGTTAATATTATATATATATATAGTTAATATTATATATATATTTATATATATATAGTTTATATTATATATATAGTTAATATTATAAATATATATAAGCTTAATATTATATATATATATAGTTAATATTATATATATATATATATATAGTTAATATTATATATATATGTATATATATAATTAATATATATATACTTAATATTATATATATATATAGTTAATATTATATATATATAGTTAATATTATATATATATGTAGTTAATATTATATATATATATATATATATATAGTTAATATTTATATATATATATATATATATATATATATATATATATATAGTTAATATTATATATATAATATATAAAACCAAATACATTTGTTGTTTTAAGCAGACAGGAATATCACTCCAAATTACAGGCCATTCTGGACGATCGCAATAATTTTAAAAAAAATATCTAGTAATACCACAACCCAACTTAAAAAACATATTAATAAACTTATTACTGCAAACAATGCTGAAATAGGATCCTATAAACTTCAAAAGATTATAGGTGATTAGCAGCCCGGCAACCTTTATGGAAATGTAGAAATCCATAAAAAAGATCATCCCCTCCGACCTATCATTTCCCAAATACCCACACCAATATATAACCTTTCCAAAACACTTAACAAACTAATTACTCCCTATCTTCCTCGTAAATATAGTATTAATTCCACGGACGAATTTTTACAGATTCTCCATTCCGTAAAACCTAAGAATCAAATAATTGCATCTTTGGTTATCCAAAACTTATTCACAAATGTTCCCGTCCAGGAAACAATTGACATCATTATCCGTGATGTATACAAGCATGCTACTCTCCCATCAAGCAATATTAAACCCACTATATTAAAAAAAAAACTATTATTAGCATGCACCACACAAGTACCCTTTCACGATCCCTTAGGCAATATTTATACTCAAATAGATTGTATTGCGATGGGATCTCCTTTAGGTCCCTTTAGGTCCCCTCTTTTCTAATTATTATATGGCAAATCTAGAAAATAAAATAATTAATGACAACAATAAACCCTCTATATATGTAAGATACATAGATGACATCTTTGTTTTAGCTAAGAATATCGATCAAATTACATATCTTAAAAACAAATTTGAAAGTCACTCCGTCCTCAAATTTACATTAGAACTTTATATTAATAACAAAAATCCCATTCCTTGATGTATTCATTGATTCTAGCACACATAAATTTACTACTTCTCTATATAGGAAACCAACTAGCATAAATTCGTGTCTTCTTAATTATAATAGTAAATGCTCCCAACGATATAAGTTAGCTGTTATAAAAAAATTACTTCAACGTACACAAATGATATCTTCTTCCAAAACTATATTTTATAAAGAATTGCACAACATTAAGCAAACACTACTCAATAACGGATTTCCTAACTCCGTTATTGATCAGCAAATTAAAATGTATCTCAACATAATTAACAATAGCTCTAACAATAATGATAATATTAATAATAATGGTTTACATCAAAATGAACATAACACTATTAACTTATATTATTGCAACCAAATACATAATAATTATAAACAAGATGAAAAAACTCAAAAACATAATACGTAGAAATGTAAAACCAGTGGAAAGTAATAGTCAAATAAAACTCATTATATATTATAAAAAGTTTAAAACAATTGACCTCATAGTCTATAATAACCCAACAAGCACTAAGCTAAATTCTCTACAAAAAACCAATGTAGTGTTCCAATTTACATGCCCATTCAGAGATTGCATCTCTGATAATAATCAAAAACCTAGTACATATATTGGTTTTACTACAACCACACTTTCCCGTAGACTTACATGTCATCTTTCTGATCAGAGTACGATTAAACAACATTTCTCTGAAAAACATAAACATGTAGGTAATATCAGACAGATTTTTGTCAACAATACGGTGATCCTTACTCATACACAGAGTAAGAGGAACCTGCAGATATTGGAGGCCATGTACATTCAATCAAAACAACCAAAATTCAATAAAATCAACTTTAAAACAGGAAATAACATATTACATTGCATTTGACTACACAGTTTTGTTGTCATTTCGTGCTATCCCGCGGTGTGACGTCATAAAACCGCATCGCAAACTTAAGAACTGCGTTTATTATTTTTGTTTTTTTTATTATTGCCGTTGCCAAGCGGAGTTTTATGTCAACACAAAATAATATCGTCGGTGATGGTGGATTTTATAATATATCAGTTTAAACTACCTCTCTGAAGATGGCACATGTGAGCCGAAAGCTTAGAAGAAAACCAATAAATAATTATCCAAATGTTGGAGAATTTTTTTCTTTATTTTCAACTCAAATTAAAGCAAAAATACGAGGTTTAGAACGGCTCATGATTAAACATAATAGACATTCATTGTCTCTTATATTTAACAGCGTATATTTAGAAAATATATATATATATTAATTTAATATTTTATCTTGTGTTCCTTTGTAAAGCTAGATGAAACCAAATTTTCTATTTCTTCACTTACAACTCTATCTAAAAGTTAAAATCTAAGAGTAAACATGATTGACTTCCGAATATTTTTTGTGACGTCAATTTCTCAAATCTTAACCGTCTTTTTTTATTTTATTATTTTTTATTTTATTCTTTCTTCTTTTTCTTTTTCTTTTTTTATTTCACCTTTTATTCTAATTTTTTTCCATTTTAAAATATTTCGGTTGCTGAGGAGATGTGAAATCTCTCTTAGGGATTTCATGTTGAAATGTTCATTCAACATTTTTGAATATTGAAAATTTATTTTATTTTATTAATTTAATATATATATGTATATATATATATATATATATATATATATATATATATATATATATATATTAAAAAAACTGCTATATATTTTTTCTCACCATTTCACTCTATATAAGGCAGAACTGCCACTGGTGCACTGGGGTTTACAAAAGAGGTGAGTGATGAAAAAGAGGAACAAGTCATGGATGTGTCAGAGAATGGGTAATAAATGGATGAGAACATTGGTGTGAATATGGCTTCATGAGAGTAGAGTGGAAATGAAAGAGAACTTAACACAAGAGTTGTCAGGGAAAGGATGTGAGCAAAAAAAAAAAAAAATAGAGATGGCAATTGACTTTGCAGTTAAATTCTTGGAGATTGTAGCTGTCATGGAAGCAATATACGAGAAGCAATTCCACAGGCGGGAAATGCGAGTAAAGAAGCGGAGGGAGTAAAAGTGTCGATTATATTTGATTGGTTTCACTATAAAATGTAGGGACCTATCCGCTAGTTTAGTAGCACTAGTTAATTCAAGCAGAGAGGGCACCAGGGAGCTACGCTCGTCGGAGCAGAAGCCGTGAAAGTATTTGTAGAAGAGACAGAGGGACGCCCCATTACGTCGGTGAGAAATGACTGGAGTTGAGCTACCAACTGTTTTTCAGATTCTTCATTGGATTTTGTCAAGAAGGCCGAGATGAATAGCAGGGGTGCCGGACTAAATATGACAGCAGTATTAATCAGTATTAAACAGTTGCTAATCTAGTATCTCGTGCAAATTCGAACCTAGGGGGGCACTAGTGATCTAAGTTCATCGGAGCAGAAGCCATGGAAGTATTTATAGAAGAGACACAGAGAAGCTCTCCGGTGAGAGAGAGACTGCAGGCGGTCTGCCAAGTCAGTATCGATCACATTACAGACCCTCCGCTATACCTTGTCGAGAAACCCAAGGATAATAGCAGGGGCACCCGACCAGATATGGCAACAGTATTCAATGCACGGGCGGATGATAGATTTATATACGTCCAGGATGGATACAGACGGAAAAAATTTCTTGGTCCTACAGAGTAAATCGACCTTTCTAGCAGCAGATTTAGCTGTGTATTTAATGTAGAGATTTCACTTGAGGTCGGCTGAGATAGTTAGGTCGAGGAGGCGCAGTGTTTTGCATTCAGGGAGACTATCTTGATCAGTTCTAATGGGGGATAAAAGCGGTTGTTTATGGTGGGTAAAGGATAGCAGCGTCGTTTCAGAACCATTAAAATTTACGAGCCATTTCTTACCTCAGTCCACCACAGATTGGATGTCCTTTTCAAGATCAGCAGCGAAGTGTATATATATATATATATATATATATATATATATATATATATATATATTCTAAACATATACTGTTAAATATAAGAGACAATGAATGCCTTTTATGTTTAATCATGAGCCGTTCTTAACATCGTATTTTGGGTTTAATTTCAGGTGAAAATAAAGACAAAAATTCTCCAATATTTGGATAATTTTTTATTAAGTTGGTTCTAAGCTTTCGGCTCACATGAATCATCTTGAATGAGAGATTATAAGGACGGTAACACATTTGATCAGAGTACAATTAAACAACATTTCTCAGAAAAAACATAGCAATGTAGGTAATATCAATCAGATTTTAGTCAGCAATACAATAATCCTCACTCATACACAGTAAAAAGAAACTTCAGATATTGGAGGCCATCTACATTAAATCCAAACAACCTACACTTAATATAATCACGTTTAAATCTGGTCATAACACATTACATTGCATTTGAATATACATGCAATTCTTTAAACAGTATCAATTACAGCATTTAAACTATATGTTTTACAAACTTTAAAGATGACATCAATCAGATGGCATCCAGTTTGCTGAATAGACTGGGTTAATCGTGCTCTGAAATCTCGGTCCAAATTCAAATAAGCAAATTGCTCTGCCCCACATACACTATATATATATATATATATATATGAACTTAATATACATATTAACCTAACTTAATATATATATATATATATATATATATATATATATATATATATATATGTATATATATATATATATATATATTCTAAACATATACTGTTAAATATAAGAGACAACGAATGTCTATTATGTTTAATCATGAGCCGTTTTAAACATCGTATTTTGGTTTTAATTTCAGATGGAAATGAAGACAAAAATTCTCCAACATTTGGATAATTTTATTAATTTTATTAATTTTTATTAAATTTTTACTAAGCTTAGAACCAAATTAATAAAAAATTAACCAAATGTTGGAGAATTTTTGTCTTTATTTTCACCTGAAATTAAAACCAAAATACGACTCATAGAACGGCTCATGATTAAACATAATAGGCATTCGTTGTCTCTTATATTTAACAGTATATGTTTAGAAAATTATTTGATGCCTCGATACACTAAATTTATATATATATATATATATATATATATGGGTTTGAACCCGCTACAGATGTGCTCTTTTGATAGAAATACCACACTAGAGATAAAAAATAATATAAGATAGAATCGTCTTGATTAGATATAGAAAAAGGTGTAGCATATATATATATATATATATATATATATATATATATATATATATAAGAGAGAGAGAAAGAATGAAAATGACAATTTTTGTTGGAAAGAGTAAGTGAAAGAAAATTTCCCAAGATATACAATACGTATGAACAAAAAAGAAAAAGAAAAACTAAATGCACATTTAAACGCAGAGAAAGCAAATCTAATTTGAATCATGCATCTTTCCCGCCGAACTAAGCGATTCGATTGCTTCTTATTACATAAACCACAAGTCACAACAATTGTTAGCGACGGTGGAGGAGAAGAGAAATAGAAACGTGCTGGGCATATTGCTGATATTCCAGCTACCATCTCAACGCCAGAACACCGTCAGTCCATTCGGCTAATCAATACTTTTGTTCCGATCTGCGTTCCGTTGCCTACTTGCCCGAATAATATTGAACTCCGCTATTAACAAGAACGTGCCAATGCGTATGATGAAGCAGTATTGCTTCCTACTTCCCTATTTTAGCTATATACTTACGTATCTTTCTCTCCGTTTATAGAACTATGAAAACTGCATATTGTATATTTAGTGGGTATTGTCAGGTACCATGACAAAATTTCTGACTTCTTTAAACACAGATTCTGTTTTTTGCATTTCATGTGGACTACTGGCTTGTAAAATCCATTATCTCCTCTGAAATCGTATCTATATAGAAAGATATATTGTCTATTTAAGCGTGTATATATTTTCGTTTCATTTCAATATTAAATATGCGCATATATATATATATATATATATATATATATATATATATAGATAGATAGATAGATAGATACGAAAAGTCTGAGATAGATAGATAGATAGATAGATAGATAGATAGATAGATAGATAGATAAGAACTTAAGGAAAATGTATTTCCATACTTTTATTTAGTTTTTCAATAGTTTATCTCTCTCTCTCTCTCTCTCTCTCTCTATATATATATATATATATATATATATATATAGATAGATAGATAGATAGATAGATAGATAGATAGTTATATAAGCATATATAAGAATTTAAGGAAAATGTATTTCCATACTTTTATTTAGTTTTTCAATAGTTTTTATATATATATATATATATATATATATATATATATATATATATAAGTTAAAATGAAATGTATTGAATTATATTTTTCTTTACTTCGACAACGGAAATATCAGTAAGTAACATTGTCTGTATAAGGTTTAATTGTATTTGGCACAAGAACAAAATATATTTGGTGTGCAAGAGTAGTTTGTTAATTGTCGTTTACAGTAAGTGCCCATATATATAACTGGGATGTCTACTGAAACGTGTGTATTCACTAAAATATGAACGTAATATATATATATATTAGGATGGGTTTACAATGAACTGTTCGTAATAATATACTTCTTTTATGAGTGCTCGATAATTAGTAGAGCAATATTTATGTTCATATTTTTATTATAGGTGGTTTTAGTAAACTATATTTTTATTATAAAGACTTATATATAACTTATATGGCTTAGGGAGTAGAGACTCCGACTGACACCAAATCGGTCGAGTTTCTATCCCGGCCAGAAGCAAGTGGATATGTCTAGCCACACTGATGAGCTGTGATACAGCGAAACGGGCTTGTATGTGGATGACTAATATATTATGCTCTCATTACGATTGAACTCTCTGGAGAAGAAAATTTTAAAAACAGTTTCCACTTTGGCTATAATGCGTGACTTTTCAGAAATGAATTGAGTTCTCTCGGTGACTGGCGTCTGTATACACTGCTTACATACAAGACGTTAAAATCTCCCTTCTCTGACTCCATGCGCCGATGGCTTAAGGAGTAGAGACTCCGACTGATACCAAATCGGTTGAGTTTCGATCACGGCCAGAAGAAAGTGGATATGTCTAGCCACACTGATGAGCTGTGATACAGCGAAACGGGCTTGTATGTGGATGACTAATATATATATATATATATATATATTTCCGAGTGAAAATAACCATAATTTGTGTAAGGTCAATAACAATAACCATAATTTGAGTAAGGTCAATAACTATAACCATAATTAGAGCAAGGTTAATAACCATAACCATAACCATAATAAGATGAATCATATATTGACTAGATATGAGGATAGAAATTTATATGAGAATAGAAATTTAAACTTAAAAATTTAATAGTGAAAAGGATTTCCAAACAATGATCTAAATAAAAAATCAAAACCTTAAAATGAAATAAAAAAAACATTCCCTAAACCCAAAGTTAAGATTAAACATGCAAACTTACATTGATTGTAAAAACTCTGCTTAAATAAAAATAAATAAAAAAAATAACCACGCCAACTATTATCGGCTCTTCTAAGAAATCCATTAAGATATAGTCTAGCCAACTGATAATTAGAATTTACAACTGTCTAGAATCAAAGACTTCCATTAATCATTTTGAAACACCCCAAATAAATTCCAACGGTCGTAGACTAATTCCCCTATCTCTCTAACCCCCACCAAAACCTCAAACTAAATACTCTCCACAAAATAAAAAATTCCAACTGTCAACGAAATATCACAATATCAATAAACCCCAGCCAACACCCCTAACAAAACTAAATAAATATAAAGGGAAAGGATTTCCAGTACTTTCCACATCGCCTGAAGAGGCATTGGGCTCCAATGCCGAAACGAACTTGCCTTCGTCGCGACTATATATAGAGAAATTATGTACATGTTCTAAAGTATAATATATATATATATATATATATATATATATATATATATTTGAGCAGCAACCTTTCGTTTAAATTTAATATATTTCGTTAAATATATGTATATAAATATGGCAGACAAGGAAAAAGTTTTATATATATTCTTATGGTGCCCTATCTACATTGGAATGAACCTCCTTCATAAATTCGTGTAAAATCTTCTGTACAATAAAGACGGAAGTTGATGATGGTTTGCCTGAAATAGGTCTATACTTCCGATTTACCATGAAATAACGTGTCTGCCTAAATATTTTCTTATATTTGCTCTATATATATTTATATAGATATATATTTAGAGCTCTCTTAGAGAGTTATCCTACCACTGAATGTACAGGGTACCTCTTTTGGATTCTTCTATATCTACACCACATACTTATATATATATATATATATATATATATATACCCTGATTGAGCACTCTGGAAGAATGGTAGACTTTGAAAAGCAGTAGCTACTCTGGCATCTACGCATCGTTGATTCAGCAATAAATTCGAACACTCTCAGCTATTGGGCGTATATAATGATAATATACACGCAAGCTCAGAGGTAGAATCGCCGACTGACTCCAATTCTGACTCTTATTTCTCGTTCTGAGCCGATATCTACTGCACCTTTCCCAAGGGTATTTGCGCGTAAGTGAATGCAACGAATTCAACTGGAATTCGAGCTCTGCTCTCCTATTTCTCGTTCTGAGCCGATATCCACTGCACCTTTCACAAGGGTATTTGCGCGAAAGTGTATGCAACGAATTCAACTGGAATTCGAACTCTGCTCTCCTATTTCTCGTTCTGAGCCGATATCCACTGCACCTTTCGCAAGTGTCTTTGCGCGAAAGTGAATGCAACGAATTCAACTGGAATTCGAGCTCTGCTCTCCTATTTCTCGTTCTGAGCCGATATACACTGCACCTTTCCCAACAGTATGTGCGCGTAGGTGAATGCAACGAATTCAACTGGAATTCGAACTCTGCAACCCTATTTCTTCTTCCGAGCCGATATCCACTGCACAATTCCTAAAGTTATTTGTGCTCAAGTGGATGGAATTAATTAAACTGGGATTCGAACTCTGCTCTCCTATTTCTCGTTCCGAGCCGATATCCACCGCATCTTTCGCAAGTGTCTTTGCGCGTAAGTGAATGCAACGAATTCAACTGGAATTCGAGCTCTGCTCTCCTATTTCTCGTTCTGAGCCGATATACACTGCACCTTTCCCAACAGTATGTGCGCGTAGGTGAATGCAACGAATTCAACTGGAATTCGAACTCTGCAACCCTATTTCTTCTTCCGAGCCGATATCCACTGCACAATTCCTAAAGTTATTTGTGCTCAAGTGGATGGAATTAATTAAACTGGGATTCGAACTCTGCTCTCCTATTTCTCGTTCCGAGCCGATATCCACCGCACCTTTCGCAAGTGTCTTTGCGCGTAAGGGAATGTACCGAATTCAACTGGAATTCGAGCTCTGCTCTCCTATTTCTCGTTCTGAGCCGATATCCACTGCACCTTTCCCGACGCTATTTGCGCGTAAGTGAATGCAACGAATTCAAATGGAATTCGAACTCGGCTCTCCTATTTCTCATTCCGATCCGATATCCATTGCACCTTTCCCAAGGGTATTTGTGCATAAGTGAATGCAACGAATTCAAATGAAATTCGAACTGTTTTCTTCGATTTATCCTTCTGATCCGATATTTACTGCACCTTTCCTAATGACTTCAAACCAGGATACATGTATGAAACTATAAAAATACATAAACCGAAATTTCTTCTCCGACTTATCATATCCCAAATCCTGACTTTGGTTTATCAATTAACCAGAATCATTAACCAACTGATTGCACCATAGATACCTATTAAATACAGTATTAAATCAACTCCCGAACTAATCTATATCTTAAAAGCACAAAAAGTTAATAATAAATCAATAACCGCATTTGATGTTGAAAATTTATTTCCCAATGTTCCAGTTAGAGAAATGATTGGTATTTCTATAAAGAATAGTTGCAACAATCCATCTTTTCTTCATTTAAAGATTAAACTTGACATATTACGGAAACTAATTTTGGTTTGCATCACTGAGATTCCCTTCTTTAACCATCAAAATTATATCTACGTACAACGTGATAGTGTTTGCATGGGTTCAGTTCTGGGAACAACATTTAGTAACTTCTACATGCTTGAAAATATAATATTTAATATCACTAAAAACCCTACATGTTATTTAGATATAGATGGTATTCTCTTCTTAGTCTAGAACATAGATGAAATACATGAACTTTAAAAACTCTTCACAGAAACTGCGTTCTTAAGTTTAAATACGAACTTAATAACAATAAAATTCCTTTTATAAATAAATTTTTACTTTGTATGGATAAATATACGTAGATTTTGACATAACCTCGCTGCTGATCTGGAGAAAGACCTTCACTCAGTGGTGGATTGGGGTAAAAAGTGGCTCGTAAATTTCAATGCCTCTAAGTCGAAACTCCTGTCAACCGTCACAGGCAATCTCTCCTGCCACCCATAAGCATGGACCAATCAAGTCTCCCCGAAAGCACTACACTGCGCCTCCTCGGCCTTACCCTATCTTCTGACCTCAAGTGGAATCATTACATTGAATCAGTAGCTAAATCCACTGCTAGGAAGGTTGGGTTATTGTGTCGGGCTAGAATGTTTCTTCCGCCTGAATCCATCTTGCACATATACAAATGCATGGAATACTGTTGCCATATTTGGCCAGGCGCCCCTGCTGTTCACCTCAGTGTTCTCGACAGGCTCCAAAAGAGGACCTGTAATGTGATTGGTCCCGAGCTGGTAGTTCGACTCCAGCCATTTTCTCACAAACGGGATGTTGCTTTCCTCTGTCTCTTCTATAAATATTTTCATGGCTTCTGCTCTGACGAACTTAGGTCAATATTGCCCCCCCCCGCCACAAAAATTTACTCGGGCAACCAGACTGGCAACAAGGTCCCACCCTTTTACAGTTAGATCAACTAAATGCATCCGACAATTCTAATCCATCAGCTTATTTTCTCGCGCTTCCCGCCTGTAGAACTTCCTTCCATATAATTGCTTTCCTGGCGGTTAAAACCTCCAAGAATTTAAATGCAAAGTCAATTCCCGTCTCATATCCACTTAATTCAAGCCCTTTCCACATCACCCAGTGTATCTTGTTCTTTTCTTTTCTCTTTACCTTCATAACTGTCTTCACTCCTGTGTTCACTTCCTTCTCTTGCCTTTTCCCTTTCAACCCCTGTAGCTGGTTCGTCTTTGTCTTCACTCTCCCCCTGTCTAAAACTTTAACTCTCTTATGTAGCCACCTGCACATCAGTGGCGGCACCAACTTGCTTTGGGTGAAATGATAAAAAAATTATATTCAAATGATTAATTGTTTAAAAAATAGTCAATTAGCGATGTGAAAGTGAACAACGAAAATTTAAATCGGGGTTTACTTTGTTATAATCATGAAGTTATTTTTGTTAAACATTATTTTTGCTGAAAACTTGTTTTTGAGTAGACGCTCTGCTTTTTAAATAGTATATTATTTATATATACTGGCCTGAATAATCGAAAAATCTTTTTAGGTAAATATGCATCCTATGGGAGGATTCGAACTTGCGTCTCTTAGGAGAAGCAGTCATTAGATCTGACGCGTCTTAACCGCTCGACAACGCAAGACTAACAGTCAAAGAAAGTTCAAATAATGTTTTTAAACAAACGTTTTCTGAGTTTTTTGGGGGATATTCATATCTGCTCTGTTTTCGTTTTTATTTGTTTAAACATCATTTTTAATGGATACTCTTATTTGAATAGACGCTCTGGTTTTTATAATTAAACAGTATTTCTATTTACATTGACTGGCCTGAATAAAAATAAAATTTTAAATATATTTTTTTAATCATTTCACCCCGAGCAAGGCGGAAATACCACTGATGTGCGGGGGGCTACATAACTGTAAAAAGATTAATTAGAAGACAGTAAGGAGTACAGACCAGTTAGAAAAGAGCGATAGAAAGATGAGAATGCAGGTGTGATGACAGTTACATAGGTGGAGGGAAAGGGAAGTATATATGGGGTGGGGAGAGAGCTAGAATCCAGTGGTTAATAGATGAGTATTGACACTGCATTTAAATTCTTGAAGGTTGTAGCCATCAGGAAAGCAAGAATATGGGAGAGAGTTCCACAGGCGGGAAGTGCGAGAGAAGAAGCTGCAGGAGTAGAATTGTCGTCTGCATTTGGCTAACCTAACTGTGAATGTGGGGGGGGGGACCCAGTTGCCAATCTGGTTGCACGAGTAAATACCTGTTGTGGAGGCACCAGTGACTTAAGTTCGTCCGATCAGAAGCCATGAAAGTATTTATAGAACAGACAAAGGGAGGCCACATTTCGTCGGTGGGGAAGTGGCTGCAGTCGACCGGCCAAGTTAGTACCTATCACATTACAGACTCTCCTTTGGAGCCTGTCGAGAACACTGAGGTGAACGGCAGGGGCACCTGACCATAAATGGCAGCAGTACTCTATGCACGGACGGATGATTGACTTGTATATATGCAGGATGGATTCAGGCGGAAAAAACATCCTGGATCGACAGAATGACCCAAATATGTCGGAGTAAATACATTTCGTAAAAATATCGGATGTAATTATGAATGTATGTATGGTAAGTCTGTCCGAAAAGTATCAAGCTATTTAATTAAAAAAAAAAAACTCATTTTGCTTTAAGCAAATACTTTACTTGCATAATTTACAACGCATGAGGATTCAATGGTTAACTTCGTTTTAGTTCATTTAAATTTTGATTTTAGACGAAAATCACAGATTACTATAATCAAGGCTCCAATCAAGACAAATAGAAAATTTCACTGCCAATATTTCTTTATTTTGTGCTTGTAAAATTTTGAGGATACATATTTTTCCCGTCTTAAACCGAAGATTTTCTGTTATTTTCTTGTCTCTTCTCTTCTGACTGAACGAAAAGAAAAACCCAAAATAAAACAAAGCTTTTGCTCCAGTGGACTTATATCACTGGTGCCTCCTACGTTTGAATTTATACTATATTAGCGACTAGGTTCCACCCTTTTACAGTGAAACCGATAAAATGTAACAGCAATTTCTACTTTAACAGCTTCTTTTCTTGCAACCCCCGCCTGTGGAAATCCCTTACACATACTTGCTTTCCCAACAGCCACAATTTCCAGGAATTTAAATGTAAGGTCAATAGATATCTCCTATCTCACTAACTAGCATCTCTTCTCTCAAGCTCTTTTTTCATCTACTCCATCCTCATTCTCGATATTCTCCTCCGTCTATTACCCCCACTCCTGACATCCCCTATAACCTACCCCTCTTTCTCATCACTTTTCCCTATGTAACTCCCTGTGCAACAGTGGCAGTAGAATGCCTTGCTTGGGGTGAGATGATTAGAAAAAAAGCTGCAGCTTTGTTGAATGAAACGCTAAAAAAATACACCGAAAAATGGGTGAAAATGAATTAACGTTGTTAAAATAATCTCAATGAGGAACAAAATGAATCAAATGAGGAGGAAGATGGCAAAAATTAGGAAGATAAAAGAATTAATGATGGCATAAATTTCAGAGCCAAGACATAAAGGGTGTAGAACATTTGATGTGCAGACTATCACCACGTTTAATTTCGTTGTTTTTCTTTTTTTTTCTTTTTTTTTTCAGCGCAGTCTTATCAATTACCCCCTTACTTTACTATTAACAAAAAAAAAAAAAAAATTGAATAATTTCAATATTTAAATATTTTCTGGGTGGAGGTGGGGGGCTCAGTTTCTTATACAACATTATAGTAAATCAAGCCCCCATTTTGAAACCAGTCTACGGTACCACATTACCGCCACCTGTAAATTTGATCATTATCAAATTTTTTGGACTTTTTTCAGTGCAATATTATCTTTTACACTTAAAACTTTACGATTGACAAAAAAAAAAAATTGCAAAAATTTCAATATTTAAACAATTTTAGTTGGGGGGGGGGGGGGTGAACAGTTTCTCATACATCCTTATAGTGGGTTGAAAATAGAGGATCAATTTACTTTAATGTCGTATGAGAAACTGATCCCCACCACAAATTCCACAGGCGGGAAGTGCGAGAAAAGAAGCTGAGGAGTAGAAGTACCCTTGAGCCAAATGACATTAAATATGGGGAAAACAGTTCTAACAATGTAAATAGTGTAATTATCTGTCCGTGCTATTATGATGAAGATGTCAACCTTTGGTAGGTATTTGTATGAAATATCCCGAATTTCCAAGTCAGAAAATACAATCGATGTTGCGAGCTTGAACATTTAAAATAATTCGAGATACTGATTTTAAGAACAAGAGAATTTTTTTTGTCTATACTTCTGAAATAAGGTATTATTTACATTGTTCGTACTGCTGTCTTTATCTTTATTGCCATGTTTACGACGTTTCGGACGTGGCACGCTTCGACCTTTTTCAGGTACTAAAAAGGAAAGGCTCGAACCAAATCTTTTACTTCGATCACTGGGGTAAATCATTCTATAGTTATCTTCCTGTAGCCATGTAGTCATCTCCCATTAACTCAGCTCTCTTAGATATTTGTTCACAGCAGCTGTAGTCTGGTATTGAACTCAAAACTCTCTCGGTCAAGTTATCCTATATCCACTGGGCCATGTGTCCTTGAGAACATCAGTGTACGAATTTATGGGTTTTATAAACCTAATGTCTCAGTAAGCATTTTTTACCAATGCTCATATTGCAATCTTTTGACGCTAATGATTTTTTCTAGCACTCCATATTACTGGTTCCCATACTGTATTCATTTCTATGCTTGACCAGCTTAGATTTTTGTAACCTAGAATTGAGACCGATTTCTTAAGTTCACGTAGTTTCCACTGATGTTCTCTATTAATTATTTCAACTTCATCCCTTAGAGAGCGATGATCTTCTTTTCTCACTCTATATTTTTTCAGCTACGCCTGATGTTTTGTTTTTTTATCTCCCATCCAGTTACGGCCTGGCGAAGTTCTTCTGGCCTTTGGCGAACCGTTTCTCAATTATATTATTATATGATTGTGATTCTATCTATCTATCTATCTATCTATCTATCTATCTATCTATCTATCTATCTATCTATCTATCTATCACAGCCTGTTGATTATCTATCTATCTATCTATCTATCTATCTATCTATCTATCTATCTATCTGTCTGTTGATTATCTATCTATCTATCTATCTATCTATCTATCTATCTATCTATCTATCTATCACAGCCTATTGATTATCTATCTATCTATCTATCTATCTATCTATCTATCTATCTATCTATCACAGCCTGTTGATTATCTATCTATCTATCTATCTATCTATCTATCTATCTATCTATCTATCACAGCCTGTTGATTATCTATCTATCTATCTATCTATCTATCTATCTATCTATCTATCTATCTATCTATCTATCTATCTATCACAGCCTATTTGATTATCTATCTATCTATCTATCTATCTATCTATCTATCTATCTATCTATCTATCTATCTATCTATCACAGCCTGTGATTATCTATCTATCTATCTATCTATCTATCTATCTATCTATCTATCTATCACAGCCTGTTGATTATCTATCTATCTATCTATCTATCTATCTATCTATCTATCTATCTATCTATCTATCTGTCTGTTTATATCTATCTATCTATCTATCTATCTATCTATCTATCTATCTATCTATCTATCTATCTATCATGTATTGATTATCTATCTATCTATCTATCTATCTATCTATCTATCTATCTATCTATCTATCTATCTATCTATCACAGCCTGTTGATTATCTATCTATCTATCTATCTATCTATCTATCTATCTATCTATCTAAGCCTGTTGATTATCTATCTATCTATCTATCTATCTATCTATCTATCTATCTATCTATCTATCTATCTATCTATCTATCACAGCCTGTTGATTATCTATCTATCTATCTATCTATCTATCTATCTATCTATCACAGCCTGTTGATTATCTATCTATCTATCTATCTATCTATCTATCTATCTATCTATCTATCTATCTATCTATCTATCTATCTATCTATCTATCTATCTATCTATCTATCTATCTATCTATCTATCTATCTATCTATCTATCTATCTATCTATCTATCTATCTATCTATCTGGCCTGTTGATTATCTATCTATCTATCTATCTATCTATCTATCTATCTATCTATCTATCTATCTATCACAGCCTGTTGATTATCTATCTATCTATCTATCTATCTATCTATCTATCTATCTATCTATCTATCTATCACAGCTATATTGATTATCTATCTATCTATCTATCTATCTATCTATCTATCTATCTATCTATCTCAGCCTGTTGACTATCTATCTATCTATCTATCTATCTATCTATCTATCTATCTATCTACTTTTGATGCTAATGATTTTCTCTAGCTCTCCGTATTACTGGTTCTCGTATTGTATTCATTTCTATGCTTGACCAGCTTAGATTTTTGTGACATAGCATAGGGGCTGATTCCTTAAGTTTTCAATGGTGTTCTCTATCAGCTTCATTTCATAGGGGTCGGTGATTCTCTTTCTCTCTCCATATGTGGTCAACTACGCCTGATTTTTCTTTCTTTCCACTAAGTGAAATGTTTAATAACTTTGCAGTTTAAAAAAATGTAAAACAATGCTGGATAAAAGTTCATTTAAAATCCATGACAACGTCGGTGCAAATCTGATAATTTGGAGACTTTATCTCACTGCTCTGTAACAATATATAGTCATAAACTATATAACATCTGTCCTTGTTGATTTATACATTTGTAAGGGCGTTTTTGCCTTAAGCTGTTGAGTTTTATATCAAGTGGAAATAAATATACCATAGCGATGAGGTCAGTAAAGAAAATCGTGTGAAATAGGTAACAGAATTTAGGAAAACGTAATTGTCAATTGTTCCTTCATGAAAGAAGACCAATGAAAACATAATAAAAGCCGAAGCAAAATAAATAAACATTATACTTACTTTTTATTATTAGGCTATCCCATTGGTTAAAAATGATGTATTTTATCCTGTTTTTTAATATTTATTGCCAAGTAAAAAATTCTAAATGAAAATAAAATGGTTCTTTTGTTAATACTGCATCAAATGAATTTATAAATATTTAATAATAATCTATATTGCAGTTTTATCAATGAAAGAATGAAGAAAATTTAGGGTGATTTGGACAAGTTCGTCTTTGCTTCCTTGTCTTGTAAAATTTTGCAAAGTAATAATAACAAAATAACCATTTTATTTTCAGATAGAATTATCCACTTAGAAATAGTATGAAATACATCATTTCTTATAAAAACTGTAATGGCCTAATAACTATGGCAGGTAGTGTATATTATAACCATATCGCCCCAAGCAAGGCAGTCTACTGCCACTGATGCGCAGGGGGTTACATAGGAGAAAAGTTATGAAAAAGAGTGACAGGTTATAGGGGTGTCAGAAAGTGGGTATGAGAAGGATGAGAATACTTAGGTTGGAGTGAACGGAGAAAGAAGCATGAGAGAGAGAGAGAGAGAGAGAGAGGGGGGGGGAGAAAGAGGATGCAAGTCAGTGAGATAGGAGATGACTATTGACTTTACATTTGAATTCTTGGAGATTATTGCTCTCGGGGAAGCAAGTAAATGGAAGGGAATTCCACAGGCGGGAAGTGCAAGAAAAGAAGCTGTGGAGTAGAATTTGCGTTTACTTCAACGGAATTAATTAAAGTTAATAATAATTTAAAAAGCGAAAATCTTATTTAGTTAACTATAGCAGCGTACTGCCGCAGACGTAGACTGAAATGAAAAAATTTGAGAAAAGACCCCAGTTTTGGGCGAGAATTGCACCATGACGCTTGCCGTTAGGAAAGAACGCCATGAAGATAAAAAAGAAATAAACAAATTAAACATCAGAAAGTATTGCTAATTACCATATAATCAGGATGTGCGTTGTGGTAGAGTGCGTATCGGCTCAGAACGAAAAATCGGGGAGCCGAGTTCGAATTCCAGCAAATACCCTGGGCAAAGGTATTTATCTGTCTCTTCCCTCCAGTGATGGTTTAAATAATAGGACAGACTGGGTTCTATAGCCTTGGTTGGCAATCAGTCTTCCACAGAAAGCAATGACAACCTACTGCGGGATAATCTTCTGCCTAGTCAGTCATGTCACTCTCGAGACATGATCGCCCAAAGCATCTATCACATATGGCACTTAACTGACTGACCGAGTATAATAGAAAACAAAACTTTAACTAGGTATAAAGTTGGGGATCGGTTTCTATTGTTATGAAATAATAAACTGATCCTCATTAATTAATACATATTAATATAATGATATAATTCATCTCTTCTCACTCTAGCTATGGGATAAATGGCAGGATAGACTGGGTTCCAATGGTAACCAGTCTACCGCAGAAAGCAATGGCAACCTACTGCGGAATATCTTCTGCCGAGTCAGTCATGTCTTTCTCGAAACATGATCGCCCAAAACGTGTTTTACGTATGGCACTTAACTGACTGACCATATAATCTCGATTTTATACGTATTCTATACTCGGAAGAACATTTTTCCATAAAATTTTCAGATTCAAAAAATTGTTTAGGGCAATGCTACATGAAACTTTCATCCAATGTTTTAGAGCCAACTTCGATTCTGTGCAGCTGTTACGAGAAAGAAAGAAACGGGTTTGATGAGAACTAGACTAACTGCTAAGCCCCCCACCAAAATAAATAAATAAATAAATAAAATAAAATAAAATAAAATAAAAACAAAAAAGTTTTCTTTTTTCAAAATTGAGTGCAAAATTGAGTGCAAAATTGAGTGGTTGCTACATTTTGGTAGAACCTCATACTTGTTGACCTGCAATTTCATATTCTACTGCTGAGTGGTAAAAGCAGCAGTAGCAGGAAAATCGATGATTTTGTCGCATGAAAGAAAACACACCTTAGAAGTGAATTGCTTGTGGCTGCAGAGAGACAAAGTATAACTGTTTCTGGCCGTACACCCTCGCCCCGGAGTTGAGCAAGGCGGAGGGCAAGCGAATGAATGGCACGAAATCAATCACGGAAAGAAACGCGACAAAGTCTTCTCAATTTCATTTATCAACGATTGGCTCCTTATTCCTATTCGTTATCTCAATAACTTGAGTTCACATAAAATACTCGGACGGATTTATATTGAAAATAAAATAGCCTCAAGCACTCAATTCAAAATTTTTCGTTTGCAGAAATGACATTACGTGCGTTTTTTTTAAATTTTTGCGGTTTTGCTTGAAATTTAAGATTTATCTTTGTAATATAAATACAATATGGATAGGTATGAACATTACAAGTTGACTATCATTTTAATACACCAAACGTTTATTAGAAAATATATGACTTCTTTTTATTTGTTCTCACTTTTCTCTCTCTCATTTTCAGTCAATCTGTCTCTGTCTCTTTCTGTCTATATATCTGTCTGTCTGTTTATCTGTCTGTCTCTCTCGCTATATATATATGTGTGTGTGTGTGTGTGTGTGGTAATATTTACCATTTCCTCATAAGGAAATATTTTTCTCGAAAATATGTTTCGCAATCTCAGTAACTCTTATTTTTTTTTATAATCCTATCGCCTCAAACAAGGTATTATACTGCCACTGTTGTGCAGGGGGTTGCATAGAAGGAAAGTTATGTGAAGGAGTGACAGAATACCGGGGGTATCAGGAAGCGGGTAAGAGAAGGATGAGAATACTGATGAGAGTGGAGTGGACGGAGAAAGGAGCATGAGAAAGAGAGAGAGAGAGAGAGAGAGAGAGAGAGAGAGGATGCAGGTTAGTGAGGTAGGAGATGACTATTGACTTTACATTTAAATTCTTGAAGATTGTAGTTGTCGGGAAAGCAAGAAAATGGAAGGGAATTCCACAGGCGGGAAGTGCGAGAAAAGAAAATGGTAGAGTAGAATTTGCGTTTACATTTTCTTGGTTTCACAGTAAAAGGGGTGAGACCTAGTTGCTAATCTTGTGGCTCAAGTAAATTCATGTATAGTGGGTACCAGTGAGCTAAGTTCACCTGAGCAGAAGCTATGAAAATGTTTGTAGAAGAGACACAATGAAGCCACATTGCGCCGGTGAGAAAGTGACTCTATCCGAGGTGCCAAGTCAGGATCGATCACATTGCAGATTCTCCGTTGAATTTTGTCAAGGACATCTAGGTGGATAGCAGGAGCACCCGACCAGATATGGCAGCAGTATTCAATGCACGGGCGGATGGTAGATTTGTATATGTCCAGGATTGTTTCAGGATTGTTTCAGACGGGAAACACTTCCTGGCCCTGCACAGAAAACTGACCTCTAGACATTCCACTTGATGTCTGTTGTGAGAGTTAACCCGAGGAGGGGCTGCGTTTTACTTGCTTTTGCAGTATTGTGGAACATTAAAATTTTTTATTATATCATTATTTTCTTTTGAGTGGCATGTGCTATCCATTTTAGTTGTTGCTGCTGTTGGTAGTCTTCAAGTGATGTGGTTTCTGTTATTTGGTACAGTTCTTTGTTTGTGAGTGTGTAGCGCCAGTCCACAAGGTTCAAAGAAGGATGATCTTTGCCAAGACACTCAGGCTTCATTATTTTCTCTTTGAGTTAAATGTGATATCCAATTTAGTTGTTGCTGCTGCTGGTAGTCTTCAAGTGATGTGGTTTCTTTTATTTGGTAGAGTTTTTTGTGATTCATCAGTACCAGTCTACAACTTTTAAATATGGATGATCTTCGCCAAAACTCACTGGCCTTATTCATTCAAATTCATCTTAACCATTAATCTTAGAAAGCGGCTTGGAGCCATGCTATTCGTATGAAATTATAGCCACGACGAGGCTATTTAAAAACAGGACTCGATTTTTTAGTTTAATGTTTTCACTTTATCGTAAGTTGCGGTATTGGGGAAAACTACCTCTAGTGCAGCCTATTCCAGAAGGATACCATAAATAAGTCTTTAGAAACTGAAATCGAATCCCTCGTTTGTGGATTATGTGAGTATTCTAGTAGATAAGCTTCTAGAGATGTTCCAATTATAGGCAAGATTACAATATTTCTAACTAGTTTTTGATATACACTGATGTAACGAAAGTAACGTTTCCTTGTGTCACCGGATAAAGTCTTCAGAGGCCGAGTCGGATTACCTCGGTGCAAGGATTTTCCTACTATAAGTTCCTCCCGTACAAGTCTGTTTAAAAAAATTCATCATCATTACATCATCGATCTGGTAAAGCACATATTCAGTCAGTCAGTTAAGTGCCATACGTGATACACGCTTTGGGTGATCATGTCTCGAAAGAGACATGACTGACTGGGTAGAAGATTATCCTGCAGTAGGTTGCTATTACTTTCTACGGTACACTGGTTGCCAATCAAGCCTATAGAACCTAATCTCTCCTGTTATTTAACCCATAACTGGAGGGAAGAGACGGATTAATACCTTTCCCAAGGATATTTGCGCGTAAGTGAATGCAGGGAATTCAACTGGAATTCGAACTCGGCTCCCCGATTTCCACTGCACCACAACGCACATCCCTACAACATTTACTAAAAAATCTTCGGCGATGTGCGCGTAGCGATCCTTGGAGATGATTACTGGCAAACATATATATATATATTAATCGTTTCACCCCAAGCAAGGCATTCCACTGCCACTATTGCGCTTGGGGCTACATAGGGGGAGGTAAATAGAAACAGTGGTTAGATATAGGAAATGTCAGAAGGGGGGTGATAGATATTTGGGTGGGTGGGAAGAGTGTTTGAAAGAATGGAAGTTAGTGTGTTTGAAAGAATGGAAGTTAGTTTGTTAGGAGGTGTCTATTGACCTTACATTTCAACACCTGGAGATTGTAGCCGTCGGGGAACCAGTCATGTGGAAGAGAATTCCACAGTCGGGAAGTGCGAGAAAAGAAACTGTTGGAGTAGAAGTTGCGGTTGTATTTTATCGGTTTCACTGTAAAAGGGTGGGATCTAGTTGTTAATTTAGTATCTCGTGCAAATTCGAACCTACGGGGCACCAGTGATCTAAGTTCATCGGAGCAGAAGCCGTGAAATTCAAAAGTAAAAGAAAAGTTCATCAGAACTTTAAGCGAACAGATCTCTTCTTCAGGATAGCCCAGTATACCCAGACGTGACGGTGGGGACTATAAAATGTGACTCAAGCAAATGTTTGGCTTCAAATGTTTGGGTCAAATTACTCCGGTTAACAAACTCATTCCCCTGCTGCCATTAAAATCAAAAGTCAGGAACGAGAAAGCATTAATCGTCAGAACCTGGAATTTTAGGACATCGCTGGCACCACAAGACTAGAAAAAGCGCTAATCACAATGGGGTTTATTACCAGCGGACGTCTTATAAAACCGTGCGTCCAGCTCAGTAAGTGCAGACGTCTTACTATTATATATTCTTATGCACCCACTGTCACCCGTTACCCGTTCAAACTATACGAAATCTAGAAAGATTTGGACTGAAACATCAAGTCAGCACCTACGAATGACAAGCACGTCATACTGATAGATAGATAGATAGATAGATAGATAGATAGATAGATAGATAGATAGATAGATAGATAGAACAGGCTGCGATAGATAGATAGATAGATAGATAGATAGATAGATAGATAGATATGAACAGACTGAGATAGATAGATAGATAGATAGATAGAGAGAGAGAGAGAGAGAGAGAGAGAGAAAGAGAGAGAGAGAGAGAGAGTGAGTGAGTGTCGGCAATGTCGACGACAACGGCTTGCTCCTCCTTAGCAACTGCTACTTTAGAATGGCGGATAAGCACAAGACAGCATGGATGCACCCACAATCGAAGCACTGGCATCTGCTTGATTTCAGTATCATACGCCAACATGACATCAGAGATACCCAAAGAACCAGTGTCATGAGATGAGCTGAATGGCGGACTGATCAGAGATTAGTCAATAATATGATTGCACATTTCACCCCCTCATACCAACCAACCAACCAACCAACCAACCAACCAACCAACCAACCAACCAACCAACCAACCCATCCACCGAACTAAACTCTTAGAGTTTCCTACAATATAATCAAAGTGAAGGGTACACCCACCTTGACAAGTTCCGATACATACCGGACGAGTAATTGCAAGAACATTTTGTCAGAGACAAATAAATAAATGTTGGGTTCCAAGATAAGAACACATAAAGAATGATTTAAAGCCAATGTCAGTCAGTTAAGTGCCATACGTGAAACACGCTTGGGCGATCATGTCTCGAAAGAGACATGACTGATTGGACAGAAGATTATCCCACAGTAGGTTGCCATTAGTTTCTGCGGTAAACTGGTTGTCAGCCAAGGCTATAGAACCCAATCTGTCCTGTTATTTGACTCATAGATAGAGGAAGAAGAGATGTATTATATTATTAAGTAGTAATTAGTGGGAGATCAGTTTATTACTTCATAACAATATAAAAATGATCCCTCTCTTTATGCCCAGTAGAAGCCTTGATCATGTTTTCAACTATTATATTCAGTCAGTCAGTTAAATGCCATATGTGATTCACGTTTGTGCAATCATGTCTCGAAAGAGACATGACTGACTGGACAGAAGATTATCCCGCAGTAGGTTGCCATTGCTTTCTGCGATAGACTGGTTGCCAGCCAAGGCTATAGAACACAATCTGTCCTGTTATTTAACCCATAACTGGAAGGAAGAGACTGATTAATATCTTTCCTAAGGGTATTTGAGCGGAAATAACTGCAGTGAATTCAACTGGAATTCGAACTCGGCTCCTCGATTTCTCGTTTCTAGCCGATATCCACTGCACCAAAACGCACATCCTAAATGTGGAAAGAAAGTAGAAGGAATCGACCGTTTCTAAACGGGAAAAGTTAAAGAAATGCCGGGCAGAAATGTAGTTGGATCTGTAAGAGATACGAGGCCAATAATGGCAGAGCAAATCTGAGGTGGCTCAAAGCTATGTCGAGTCTCATAATGCCGGAAACAAAGACTAGGAAGTACATCATACGCCAGGATTTGATTCACTGATCTCTTCGGATGGCACCGATTTGGTATTTATAATCTATATCTATAAAAGTGACGAGGGTAGACGTTTTGTGTAAGTATTTGTTTGTTTGATAGATTCGACTTAGCGTCTGCATTTTGCAGTCTAGCTCGAGGGGAGTTGCGCCCAGATGGAGATCAAAATCTTAGAACGATATCGACACCATGACATTTTTCTGAAAGCGAAAATTAGGGGAAGAAAAATATATATTATCACCCCACAAAGTCAGGGATCAGTTTATTCATTGATTATAATGTAGAATCGATCACCCCACTTTATATTATCTATATCTATATATGTTGCCCCCCCTCACTCACCTTAATCCAATAGAGACATTCTACATTGTTATCTATATCTATAAAAATGACGAGGGTAGACGTTGTGTAAGTATTTGCTATGTAAATTCATCATATGTTTTTTATTCTTATTATTGTTTAAGCTACCCGAGTGAAACTGGGATAAGCTCTATCTATAAAAGTGACAAGGGTGGACGTTGAGTAAGTATTTGCTATGTAAATTCATCATATGTTTTTTTATTCTTATTATTGTTTAAGCTACCCGAGTGAAACTGGGATAAGTTCTATCTATGAAAGTGACAAGGGTGGACGTTGTGCAAGTATTTGCTATGTAAATTCATCATATGTTTTTTATTCTTATTATTGTTTAAGCTACCCGAGTGAAACTGGGATAAGCTCTATCTATAAAAGTGACATGGGTGGACGTTGTGCAAGTATTTGCTATGTAAACTCATCATATGTTTTTTATTCTTATTATTGTTTAAGCTACCCGAGTGAAACTGGGATAAGCTCTATCTATAAAAGTGACAAGGGTGGACGTTGAGTAAGTATTTGCTATGTAAATTCATCATATGTTTTTTATTCTTATTATTGTTTAAGCCACCCGAGTGAAACTGGGATAAGCTCTATCTATAAAAGTGACAAGGGTGGACGTTGTGCAAGTATTTGCTATGTAAACTCGTCATATGTTTTTTATTCTTATTATTGTTTAAGCTACCCGAGTGAAACTGGGATAAGCTCTATCTATAAAAGTGACAAGGGTGGACGTTGAGTAAGTATTTGCTATGTAAATTCATCATATGTTTTTTATTCTTATTATTGTTTAAGCTACCCAAGTGAAACTGGGATAAGCTCTATCTATAAAAGTGACAAGGGTGGACGTTGTGCAATTATTTGCTATGTAAACTCATCATGTGTTTTTTATTCTTATTATTGTTTAAGCTACCCGAGTGAAACTGGGATAAGCTCTATCTATAAAAGTGACAAGGGTGGACGTTGTGCAAGTATTTGCCATGTAAATTCATCATATGTTTTTTATTCTTATTATTGTTTAAGCTACCCGAGTGAAACTGGGATAAGTTCTATCTATGAAAGTGACAAGGGTGGACGTTGTGCAAGTATTTGCTATGTAAATTCATCATATGTTTTTTATTCTTATTATTGTTTAAGCTACCCGAGTGAAACTGGGATAAGCTCTATCTATAAAAGTGACAAGGGTGGACGTTGTGCAAGTATTTGCTATGTAAACTCATCATATGTTTTTTATTCTTATTATTGTTTAAGCTACCCGAGTGAAACTGGGATAAGCTCTATCTATAAAAGTGACAAGGGTGGACGTTGAGTAAGTATTTGCTATGTAAATTCATCATATGTTTTTTATTCTTATTATTGTTTAAGCTACCCGAGTGAAACTGGGATAAGCTCTATCTATAAAAGTGACAAGGGTGGACGTTGTGCAAGTATTTGCTATGTAAACTCA
>JBBBDQ010001014.1:0-2500 GCA_037127315.1 Ascarosepion bandense | reverse complement strand
AGGATATATATATATATATAATAAACCTACAATAGACTCCGAATCATCTAAAAATGAAAATAAAGGAAACTGTAGAAAAAGAAAGATAATTTAGTTTAACCCCCCTGATTGCAAACTAATTAACATCAATATTGGTAAATATTTTCTAAAGTTAATAGACAAAAATTTTAATAACAGTAACCCTCTACGGAAGATTTTTAATAGGTACACCCTTAAAATTAGTTATTCTTGCACCCCGAATATGGACAGCCTTATTGGTTCCCATAATAGGAGTATTCTGGTGAGCTTGCGCAATGCTGAATCTAGGTCCGGAATTCTAAACGAATGCAGCTGTAATTCTGTGGACGCCTGCTCGGTGGAGGGAAAATGCAAATCCACCCAGATGATTTATGAAGCCCGCATTTCTCCATCTAACAAAAAAAAAAAAAAAAAAAAACGACTTCCGGACCTATATCGGTATGTCCGCCGGTCCTTTCAAACAAAGACTGTATAACCACAGGTACTCTTTTTCGAACCCCGGTCAGAGGTACCAGACAGCCCTTTCGCGCGCATTCTGGAAAATGAAAGAGGAAGGGCTGGATCCTGAAATTAGCTGGAAACTGATAGGTTCAGCCCGTATTCCGAGGAATTTTCGTGATAGGTGCTGTCTATGTTTACTGGAAAAAATTTCAATATTAAAATACCCCCACCAACACCGGCTACTGAATCTTCGTAGGGAATTCATCAGTTAACCTGGTTAACCAACAAACCTACCAAGGTTTCACCTAAACGGGTCATCAGGGAAGGTAGGCTTCTCTGAAGATCCGTTTAGGTGAAACCTTGGTAGGTTTGTTGGCTCACGAGGTTAATTTACTTATTCTGCTCTGCTTACGTATTGAGCGCTTTTTTGTTATTGATTACTCGTCTCGAGTTTTTCATTTAAGCTACATACTGGCTCGGTCCATAATCGTTTTGGCTGATGTTCATGTGCTTCGCTCTTTCTTGTTTTTACAACCATTTTTTTCTTCCGCATATATACGCGGAGGGTTTTTCAAAGCGAGTATAGTGATAAGTTTACATATATATATATATATATAGTGTATCGAGGCAGCAGATAATTTTCTAAACATATACTGTTACATATAAGAGACAATGAATGTATATTATGTTTAATCATGAGCCGTTCTAAACATCGCATTTTGGCTTTAATTTCAGGTGAAAAGAACATATCTTCTTAGCAATGGATTTAACTATGGATTCTATGTAGTCATTCCACTTGAGGTCT
This sequence comes from Ascarosepion bandense, assembly GCA_037127315.1. Lineage (NCBI taxonomy): Eukaryota > Metazoa > Mollusca > Cephalopoda > Sepiida > Sepiidae > Ascarosepion > Ascarosepion bandense. The sequence continues at coordinate 1,236 of JBBBDQ010001014.1, read as the reverse complement.
GTTGTGAGAGTTAACCCGTGGAGGCGCAATGTTTTGCTTTCAGGGAGAATAGCCTTATCTGTGATAATGGGGAGTAGGAGCGATTGAAGTTATATTGGCAAATATTAAATACCTAGTAACTATATAACTTGACATAATCTAAAATAGATTATCAAACATCAGGTTAAATGTCGAGATTTACAAAATACAATCTCTACAGTGCAATATATACAGGAGAAACATCACGAAATCTAAAAGCGAGGATCTACGAACATAAAAGAGACTTATGTTTGGACATGATTTCCAACTGGGTTGTATTACATCGAAATAACGTAGAGCATAATTTTGATTTATCAATTGTTGGTATAATTAAAAAGAACGTAACCTTTTAAGGTGAAAGTACTTTGAAATCATATTAATAACATTACTACCATAAACACGGGATTAAACCATTACAATACACATTTTTTCACAAATGCATAATTCATGAATCCAAAATACCAATAGATATTGTTAAATAGAGTTAAAGATAATTCCTTGTACTGTTAATAATGTAATATTGTTTTCTCTATATGAAGTAGATACCATATTTAATTTAAGTATGTTTGCTCCCTATTTTCCTGTTTCCCCTACTATTATCTACATTATATTTCTTTCTTATTATTATATATTCTTATAGTTGTTTATTATTATCATTCTTATTCTTATTATTTACTTATTACTAGCAGTATAGCTCGGCGTTGCTCGGGTGTAATGAAAGCTTTAAAACTAATCCATGATCCTGGAGGTCAGACTCAGCATAAAGAATATTTGAAAAAATAAAATAATTGCGACAATTTACCAATCGCAGCTAATATATATATATATATATATATATATATATATAAATTAAAACTAATCCATGGTCCTGGAGCTCAGACTCTTTGGACGTTGTAACGAAAGACTAAAAAGCATTAGTTGTTTCCAGTTAAAGCGAAACCGTAGACTGAAAGATAAATGAATGGATGTAAGTCAAATTTTGATTTCCTGGTATCGATATCAAATAAGTTTCTTTCGTCGTAAACTGAATTTTGAAGGCTAAATAATTCCTCTGAGTAAATGGTATCATGGCTGAGACTAAGAACTACAATTATACCTACTTAGAGCCAAACCCGAAGAAAAAAGTAAAATAAAAGGGCTGAAAAAATACAGACATACAGGCAGATAAACAGACACACACATACACAAACATCTTGCCTTATATATATATATATATAT
>JBBBDQ010001013.1:392500-485027 GCA_037127315.1 Ascarosepion bandense | reverse complement strand
CGCCATACGTGATACACGCTTTGGGCGATCATATCTCGAAAGAGACATGACTGACTGGGCAGAACATTATCCCGCAGTAGGTTGCCATTGCTTTCTGCGGTAGACTGGTTGCCAGCCAATACTATAGAACCCAATCTGTTCTATTATTTAACCCATAACTAGAGGAAAGAGACGGATTAATACTTAAGGGTATGTGTGCGTAAGTGAATACAAGGAATTCAACTGGAAGTCGAACTCGGCGCTCCGATTTGTCGTTCCGAGTCGATATCCACTGCACCACAACGCAATCTAGTACTGCACTCAAATTCGTGAAGTCAATGTACGTACAAAAAAAAACAAAAAAAAAAATACTATCAAATGATTTATCGAAAAGCCGTGAGAAAGGGACTAGAACCGAGATACTAGGTCAAAACCGATAAAATTACTGATTTTTTAATTTTAATTTTTTTTTATTATTTCAAGAATTTCTAAATACATAGCAGAAACATCAGACCAGATGTGGCAGCTATATTTAATGCATGGACGAATGGTAGACTTATGTAAGATAGTTTCTGGCGAGAAAAACTGTCGAACACGTCACTGTGAACTAGCTTTCTTAGTAGCAGATATAGCAATTGATTTAATAATTTTTCCATTTCATGTTAGTGAAAAACGTAGGCCCGAGAAGATGCAATGAGTTAATCTCCTGGAGGATTATCATCAGTGGTACTGATGGCAGACAGAAAAGATTCTCTTCGATTAAGTATCGTATTGGAAGCGTTAAAATGAACAAGCTATTTATTTTATTAAAATTTTTTTTTTTTACATTTAGGAAAATTAATGACAAAGTGGAAAACTTATGATTTTATCATATTCTGATCAGTCAGTATAGGCGAAACGTAAGAACTTGCAGGCAAATTTATGTCCTAACGATGTGTTTACTGCTGGTTCTTATTGAAAATCTGTTGATCAAGGGATTAGCAACTTTGAAGAGTTTCGAACTGGAGACACCAAAGTCAAGCAGTACAATTTAATTTTAAATATGTAAGAAATGCTTCAGCAAAACGGAAAATGTGACATCAAAATCCGAAGTCTCATTGGAATAGCGAAAGATGACTTCTAGAAGTTAAGAAGTGTTAAGAAAAACCGAAAATTGCATTAGAAAAAAAAAAAATACTAGATTGCGATATAATATCAGTCCTCTTATATGGCAGTGAATGCTGGACAACCTCTTCACGGCTATAAACTAGAGGCAACAGAAACGCGGTTCCAGAGATGGATACCGTGGATACTATTAATCGAACATGTGACGAAGTTTTAGAGAAAATGAAAACAAAAATGGATATTTATACTTAGTATCAATAACAAACAACTGAAATTTCTCTGGCCCTTAATGAGGAAAGGAGACTTGAAAAAGCTAACACTCATATGGTACGTTGAAGTCAAGAGGAGCAAAGGAAAGGAGCGAATAAATTGTCTGACAAGTTTGTGTAAATGGTTAGCAAAAGAGGGTTCAGGAGAAATAGTAAAAAAGACTAAGAGCTGCAAAAGACAGGAAGTTATGGAGAACCGTGATTTTTTTTCCACAACCTAAAGACGCGTTCCATAGAGAAGACAGCAGTTCGCTTTTGTGAACACCTGTTTTGATGATAATCTTCTTTACTCACTTGAGATATTTAAGCTCAGAATAATCTACATCAAGGCAGTGAGAATAAAGCGCGCTGTATAGATCGGGTATAAGAACAACTGGTGGATCGCTTTATGGCAGACTAGCAGTATAGCCCGGCGTTGCTCGGGTGTAATGAAAGCTTTAAAACTAATCCCTGGTCCTGGAGCTCAGACTCTTTGGACGTTGGCACGAATGACTAAAAAGCAATAGTTGTTTCCAGTTAAAGCGAAACCGTAGACTAAAAGAAAAATGAATGGATGTAAGTCAAATTTTGAATTCCTGTTATCGATATCAAATAAGTTTTTTTCGTCGTAAAATGAATTTTGAAGGCTAAGTCCTCTGAGTAAATGGTATCATGGCTGAGACTAAGAACTACAATTAGAGCAAAACCCGAAGCAAAAACTAAAACAAAATGGTTGAAAAAATAGACATACAGGCAGATAAACAGATACGCACACAAACATTTTGTATTTTATATATATATATATATATATATATATATATATATATATATATATATATATATTGTCGGTATTTTGCACTATTGTAAGACCTGCAACCTTGAAACTTCTGAATATCATTTCTTATGTCTTTGTCTATGAGTGTGTCAAATTTGATTAAAATCAGACCACTCCTTCTATAACCCGATTTTTTTCGATTTTCGATATTTGTCGGTGGTACCTTGACACAAAATCTAGCTAAGAACACTCGCAGACGCTTATAGTATAACTGTGTAAATTTTCAAGAAAATCGGTTCAGCCGTTTCGTAGTCTATAGGTAACGGACACACACACAGACAAAGTTCCATTCGAGATTATCTTAGACGGGAGGCAATCATAAGTGACTGTCTTCTATATACCGTGTCCTTTCAGAACCTGGGCGAACCTATCCTTTTTTGTTTAGTGTTCAATATTTTTTTTTAATCCTCTCTATTATAATAAAGGCCGTTGTTTGTGTGCACATTATATATTGTGTGTGTGTGTCAGATTAAATAAATTGCAGATATTGTGTCTGCTTATTTTTAATAAAATCCGTTCGTACTGATGGATAATCTTTCGCGTATTATAATTGAAAGATGTAAGAAATATTCTGTAACTTTGATTGATGATTATATTATCGATTTCTTGATGTTCCCAAGTACTTTCAGTCTCGTTCCGAGATCATCTTCATGGGTTTAAGTTGTGGTAACAAAAATAACCGCAAAATTGTGTTGCTAAAAATTACTGTAAATTTTCTTCTTGCTTGAAATGTAACGATTGACAAAATGCTTAGCGTTGGTTAGAACATAAAAAAAATTATCCACAATAATGTTGTAATACCTCGAGGATCTGTAGTTTACTTTTGTTGTCTTCTTGGTGTAGGATAGTTGTTATCGATCATTAATTTTTATATTGTGAATGTAGACAAGAATGTTGTTGTAGATGTCTAGAAATGGACGAATGATCAGACATATGTAATATAAAATGTCTCGTTAATGCAGTTGTTGCAAATCCAACATATCACTATATCTCTCTCATATCTCTCTCTCGTATCTCTCTTTATCTCTCTCGTATCTCTCTTTATCTCTCTCGTATCTCTCTTTATCTCTCTCATATCTCTCTTTATCTCTCTCATATCTCTCTTTATCTCTCTATCTCTCTCATATCTCTCTCATATCTCTCTTTATCTCTCATATCTCTCTCATATCTCTCATATCTCTCTTTATCTCTCTCTATATCTCTCTTTATCTCTCTCATATCTCTCTTTATCTCTCTCATATCTCTCTTTATCTCTCTCATATCTCTCTTTATCTCTCTCATATCTCTCTTTATCTCTCATATCTCTCTTTATCTCTCTCTCTCTCTCTCTCATATCTCTCTTTATCTCTCTCATATCTCTCTCTCATATCTCTCTCTCTCTCTTTATCTCTCTCTCTCTCTCTCTCATATCTCTCTTTATCTCTCTCATATCTCTCTCTCTCATATCTCTCTCTCTCTCTCTCTATATATATATATATATATATATATATATATATATATCCAGTTAGGGGTTAAATAACTGAGGTCTGTTGTTCATGCGATCTGTGGCTGTACCGATTGTTTCTTATCAGCCGTTCCAAAAATTGTGGATGGTGCTACACAAGCCTTCACCACTTTAAACAATACTTTGTGTGGTAGTGTAAGTTAGACGCTAATACGTCGAAATCGACGGGAGAGTCCATAATATATATATATTTGTCAGTGATACATTCTCCAAAGGAACATTTGAATTGATATATAATGTTGGGTTTACCTAAGAAATAAGTTGGTAGGGAGAAGTTATTACGGATAATTAAAGTTTTTAGTATTATATTTTTTTGTAATATATCTATAATTTTAATTTTTTAAGACCCATAAAAGATATATTAGTATGATTTTATTTTAATTTTTTTAAAATCTTGTTTATATACCGTGCATCTGGTTGTAATAAAAGAGTATGTTTAGGGTCTTTTATGGAAGTACCATAGTCTGTTTGATGTGTGTGGAGGTTTTTGAAATATCGTCTTTGTTCATCTACAATGTGGTTTGAGAAGTCATTATTAATGAGTCTTAATATTTTTTTAATTTAGAGTAAAAAATCTTTTGTGGAGTAGTTAATTTGTGCTCGGTTAATTATATTGTGTTATTGTTTGTGTCTATTAAAATATCAAGGAAAAGGATTTTGTTATCTTAAGTTCATTATGGGAAGTTGAGGAAAGTTTTAAAGATTTTTTTTTCTTTGAGCTCTATTACTTCTATGTTTTTTAACTAATATAAGAATATCATCTACATATCATAGGTAGATGGAGGGATTTTCTGTGGTGCTAAATATATTGTTGCTGAAGGTAGGATCCAGAATTGAGCCCATAGAAACACCGTCTCCTTGCACATATATTATGTGATCATAGAATTGGATTTTGGTGCTACAGGTTAAAAGTATTTTTTTTAACTTTTGTATTTTAGGTTTAATTTTCAGTGGGGGCAGAGAAGTATGATGATATATATTTTTATAATATCAATGGTTTCTCTAATGGCAACGTTAGTGAACAGATTTCCAACATCAAGTGATGCTATGGTTTAAGTATAACCCGGATATAAGAGATTTTCTCTGGTCCCAAATTAGAGCCTCTAGTAATGTATATAAAAACAGACCAAATCCGGATATAAGAGAACTTCTCTGTAATCAGGGTTACACTGATTAGGTTTTCCGTTTTTAATAGTTGTATACATTCAAGAGATGATTTAATGCTGTATTTGTAAGGTGTGCATCGTGTAATTAATTGGTTAAGCGTTCTAGTTGGTATATAGGAGTAGGTATTTGTGATACAGTGTATAATCTGCGAAGTGAAAAGTTAGGCTTGTGTTTTTTTTGATCGAACCATAAATGTATTCTGGTTGATAGTCTCCAATTATTTTGGTAAGTTTTAGATTATCTTGTTCAGCATTGTTATGTGATTAATTTATTAATTTTTACTTTTAGCTGAGTAGTAGGGTTACCAAGTTTTTTAAAACTTAGTGTGCTCACCAAGTAACTGTTCTATTTTTGAGTTGTAGTCAGACTTGTTTAAAACGACAAAGATGTTAGCTTTATCAGTTTTCTTAATTACTGTTCTGGATGGTTGCGTAATTCTTTTGCAGCAATCTTCAGTGAAGTATTTATGAGTTTAGAAGAATGATTCCTTTTATCGTGTCTGTCTTTTAAAGATTCGGTCTTAAGTAAATCACGGAGTCCTGGTTCTGTAGTAATTAGCTGCTGTTCTTGGAGTTTATATTTTGGTATAGTGTCTCTATCTCAACGTATTTTATGTAGTCCATTAGATTTTTTGTACATGTCGCAGTTAGGTCCGAGTTTAAGTAGTTTTTTTTTTGTGTCAGTTAATTCATAATCAGAAATGTTTATAAATCTTTGAATGTTATTCGGGAGGTATATAGTTTTTCTATATAATGTATTGAGTTTTCTTTGAATTTTAGACCAACTTGTATGTTTATAGTCCGATCTGTTAGTAATTTCTTTAAGTCTATTTAGAATTTAAGTTGTTAAAAGTTGGTAGTTGTTTTTAATGTTGTGTGACACGATAACTAGACATATGTATTTTATTATAATAGATTAAAATAGAAAATAGATTAGAATAGAAAATAGTTTAAAAACATATTTAACAAAAGTGAAAAAGAAGAGGAAAAAAATAAATAAATAAACGCTTTTTTTTTAATGAGGAAAATTGTCCTCCGGCAAATATTTGACTCAGTGATAAAGTTCAGCAGGTAGGCTTTCGATGACCCGATCAAAGGCTGTCCTTTACTGTATCTTGACCACACATTAAGCCTTTTCCGGCGGAAGCCTTATTAAGATAAAAAAAAAAAAAGATAACTGAAATTTCAGACTTACAGTCGCCGATGTTTGTCACCGGTGGTCTAAAGCATTTCCGGATTTCCGGTCAATTTTGGATAAATTCAGGTAATTTTTCCGAGTCAGTTAAGAAGTTAAGACAAGTCTGTGCTACGGGCGCTCAGTAGAAGGAAGGCAGACTTTTTAGCGTGTATATTATCATTATACACGCCCAATAGCTGAGTGTGTTCTAATTCATTGCCGAATGAACGATGCGTAGATGCCAGAGTAGCTACTGTTTTTCAAAGTCCACCATTCTTCCAGAGTGCTTAATCAGTGTGAGAGCGTAAATAAGTTTCACAAAGAGTAAAACTGAAAGTGTAGAATAACGAGTTTATAACAATGTACAACTTAATCGAAACTTATTTATAAATGGAACTTTGTGTGTGCGTTACCTATAGACTACGAAACGGCTGAACCGATTTTCTTGAAAATTTACACAGTTGTACTATAAGCGTCTGCGAGTGTTCTTAGCTAGGTTTTGTGTCGAGGTAACCCCGATAAATATCATTAATCGAAAAAATCGGGTTATAGAAGGAGTGGTCCGATTTTAATCAAATTTGATACACTCATAGACAAAGACATAAGAAACGATATTCAGAAGTTTCAAGGTTGCATTTCTTACAATAGTGTAGAAAATCGATAATATATATATATATATATATATATATATATATATATATATATATATATAAAAGGCAAGATGTTTGTGTGTGTGTCTCTATCTGTCTGTATGTCCTTTATACAAATTCACAATTTTTATCCGATTCTCACCAAACTTTACACAAATACTTTTTGGCTGAGTCTGAGCTCCAGGACCATGGATTAGTTTAAAGCTTTCATTACAACCGAGTAACGCCGGGTTATACTGCTAGTACAACCTAAAGAAATATCTATTATCCAACCTAAAACATTTTTCTAGCCTTTAGATCTGCGAATCTTTTTATTTACTTGATTTTCTTAACAAGATAATTTTATATTGATAAAATTGCCAAAGAATTTAATCGATCTTGAGTCATGGATGACCGCACGTCTGTTTTGATAAGCTTCAGTTCTGGATAGGGTGGCATGATGGCGCTTTAGTTGACTAACCAAAATGTCAGTACCTTGTGCCGGCCCTGATACTATGGACACTCGTGTAGAAAGGGAAGGGTTGGTTTTATATCGATCTCAGTTGATTTTGTTTCCTGAACCAGTAGAGGTTTCCGTTATCGGCATTCACTTGAATCGAAGAGTTACAGGATGTAAAGCAATAAATTAGGGTGTTTTAGAGATCAAGTGACATCGAAGCTGTAAATAGGGCACTTCCAGGTACTGGTGATGATTTGTATCGGGAAGAGTTCTGTTCTGTTCTTGGGGGGAGATGGAATTGTTCGCCGTGTGGTTCCTATACCGTCCATTCGTATTGCCAGCCACCACATCGGGATGAGTATATGGGCCTGGAGCTGTTAGGAGGCGGGAGGACTGCCGACGTGAGAGACCATTAGTTATCCCAAGTATTACCTTCATAATGTGAAGAGCAATAAAAACTCTACATCTAATATGGAGGAAGGGGCAAGGCTTGCGTTAATTCTCGACATAGTGTTCGTCTTATATTTCCTTGTGAGCATGCAGTGCTCCCTTTCCCAGCTTTCAGTGTACACCAACGTGATAGAGGATCACAATGCAACGGATGGTCGATGGAGAGTTTGGGCAAAGATAACGTTGTATATATTGATATATTTTTGTCTAACTTTATATGATACCAGCTTAAAGGAAATAATGATTTATTTTTCTAGTATTGGCAACACCAGAAGACATTGTCGTTGTTACTCTTGTTATAATAATTGCAGCATATATGTTATTTTATTAATGCGGATCTCAAAATGAAAGTTCAACTTGGAGAGAAAAAAAAACAATTTCTTTCCTTTTTTACATGCTAATGTTGTTTAGTACCAAGTTGTATTCTTTTCCGTAGGTAGTATGTAATAATTAATTTTTTGCTTTTGTTTACAAAAATCTTGAAAAACAAAGAGTCGTAGTGCTATTTTTCAGAAAGCAATAGTCCATATCCGTTTAACGTCAGTTTAAATTGACACTTTTCCGTTATTGTGACAACTTTGACAAAAGTTTGTATTTTCCTGGTTTCACACGAAAACTTGGAAAATTTCCCTCATAATGAAATTTTCACTTTTTAAAAATTTCTTTAAAAAAGACGTACACTTCAGTCAGACTATCGCAAGGAGCAAATGGGTTTAAAATGTCCGATAAAATGCATAAACAATAAAATGTTTATTTTTCCTTGAGGTATTTCTGAACGACCTCCTGAAAAGTTTAGGAAGTAACTGGTAATTTACTTCCTAATTTCTATTTTTTAATGTTGGCTTTAGAAATTTCATAGATGCTGTCATTAGTAAACTAGTGCATATGATCTTCAACCGCGTAATTAACGTAAGAACAGTTAGAATACAGTGTGAGTTGGAGATGGTCTTAAAAAAAAATAAAAGCAACAAAAATTTGAAAGAGCCAACGAAAACAGAGGAAGATAAGAGCTTCTCACAACGGTTAAAAAGACATGGCGTCTTGGTATCGTATGTTTTGGCTTTGTTTCGAACAGGATAAAAATGGCAAGGGCAGACGAGAGGAAATGAAAGGAATAGAATGATAAGGTGCAGAGAAGACACTCAACATATAAAAAAAAACAAACAAACAAAAAATAAATATCTCAGACACTCCCATTTCCTTAAGCTAGTACAGATTCGTCCCGTTTTACTCTGTCGGTTTTTAGTCTTCCATACCTCTCTCTCCCTCTCTGTCGTTTTCTCCCCTCTCTCTCTCTGTCGTTTTCTCCCCCTCTCTCTCTCTGTCGTTTTCTCCCCTCTCTCTCTCTGTCGTTTTCTCCCCTCTCTCTCTCTGTCGTTTTCTCTCCCCTCTCTCTCTCTGTCGTTTTCTCTCCCCTCTCTCTCTCTGTCGTTTTCTCCCCACCCTCTCTCTCTCTGTCGTTTTCTCCCCACCCTCTCTCTCTCTGTCGTTTTCTCCCCACCCTCTCTCTCTCTGTCGTTTTCTCTCCTCTCTCTCTCTGTCGTTTTCTCCCCCCTCTCTCTCTCTCTCTGTCGTTTTCTCCCCTCTCTCTCTCTCTCTGTCGTTTTCTTCCCTCAATACGTATCATTCTGAGTACGCTCTATCAAATATTACTGAAGCTGAACAATAAGCAATATATATATCTATATATATATATATATATATATATATATATCCCTGCACTATATGGGATTTTTTAAGGCAACTTAGATGTAGTACAAGGCTGATAGTTTGGGAACCCAGTGAAAATTAAACTCTCTACTCCGTTGTAACTGCTCTTGTGAGACACTTAATATCCACCTCGAAGTAGACTAAACTAATTGGATTAGATAAACTATCGCCCGGTTCGCACTCCACCCACGTCTATTGAACAGGTTAAGAGGCTCATCCTTTGTTCCCTGTTTAGGATGTGGTTTCCGGTTTTCTCTTTTCTAATCTTTTCACTTTCACGTAGCCCCCTGCACATCAGTGGCGTTACCGCCTTGCTCGGGGTGATATGATTAAAAAAAAAAGTGTCCGAAACGGTTTTCTGAACGTAGCATAGATGTAGCGCAAAAGAGATATAGCCGAAAATATGAGACACCCAGTGAGGAACTCGCTATTCTGTCATAATTGATCTAGTAAGACAATCTTGCTAACTATTACAATACACCGAGGTGCTACCTACAAAAAAAAAAAAAATTGTATATGGTCATGATTTAAGCGATCGTCGTACCATGTGTTACTGCTCATTGCTCAAGCTGAGTAATATTTAATAAAGAGTAATAACACTTGGTCGAATGATCGTTTGAAACCTCAAATCTCTCTCTCTCTTATTCACAGAGAGAGAGAGAGAGAGAGAGAGAGAGAGAGAGAGGATGTCCAAGTCTGTGTGCATTAAAAAATATAACTTTAATTGTATTTATGATACAAATAATTTGTAAAAAAATTTTATAAAGTTTAATGTACCTAGTTTTAAGTATAGCTATTGAATAATTCTTTATCACAAAATTTGTAACAATTGTAAATGGATCGGAAGGGGTGGGCCATTTTATTGACCTCCACATTCGCCAGATTTGACTCCATTAGATTTTTTTTTTTTTTTTGAAAACAGTTGTGTATGCAACCAAACCTAGTTCATTAGAAGATTTGAAAGCTGTGATTTCAGGCATTACTGTAAATCAGTTGGCAAATGTTTTCCATGAACTGCAAAATCTCATTACCCTTTGTATTGCTAATGATGAAGGACGCGTGGAAACTTAAATAAAATTTCAATAAAACATTAAAAAATACAGTTTTACTTTTTCTAATCATTTTTACAAATTATTTCTATCGCAAATAAAAATAGTTAGATTTTTATAAAAGTACACACGAACTTTATGGACACCCTATATATATATATGTGTGTGTGCACACACATATCTCTCTCTCTCTATATATATATATATATATATATATATATATAGGTTTGTTTTTATGATAAAGTGCTCTCGATATCGGGGTGGATATAGACCGTTGATAGAATTAATGCGAAGAATTTACCACTTTAGCTGAACTTGTTCATGCCGACTTCGAAGTTTCTTGAGGGAACCGTTATAATGACTTCACTCCTCAGGGCTAGATTTCATGCTGCTGAGACTTTTTTTTTCTTTTCTTGGTGTGATTTGATATTTTCCATGATTGGTTTTGTTTTTGATTGGTCGATTTCCTTTTTACTTTAATTTTTATTGTGCAGGTGTTTTTAATGCTTTTTTTTTTTTTTTGAACGCAAGAGTAAATATCTGCTTTATATTGAATAAGTGTCCGCTAAATTGCTCTTTTTTTGTTATATACACTACAGGTCATAATTATTAGGCCACCCCAGTTTTTTAAAAGAAATGATATATTTCATACTATTATTCTAAATGAAAAGAGAATGATTCTTTGTTAATATTGTACAATAACGTGTGTTTCAAATGAACTGTTCTGATGCCCAGTTTTTTTTTGTTTTTTTTTTTTGCTCTCTTCCTCATGCTAGTCTCTTCTTATTGGCTGGCCGAAGCAAAGGCTCCCTGGCTGCTTTGTAAAAATTTGTAAAGTAAAGCAAAAGAACATTTAGAATTATCCACTTGGCAATAAATACTAAAAATAGTATGAAATACATTTTTTCTTTTTTAAACTGGGGTGGCCTAAAAATTATGACCGGTAGAGAGAGTGTGTGTGTTTCACCAAAAATGACTTGGTGTAATTGTTAAGTTGCTTTTTTTTTTTTTTTCTCCGTGTGACTTTAAATGAGACTTATTAGTGCTGTGGTCATAGATATAAAACGTGACTTGAAGTCTCACGCACATACATGACGACAACACAAATATCATAGCATTATCTATATGCAAAAGAAAAAAAAGGAGGCTTTATTAATAAAAGCGAAAAACCATCACTCAATAACAACTACAAACACGCTAACAACATGCTTACCGTGTTCGGTATATAACACATACCACTACTAAACACCATACATAACACCACATACATTCTGTTATACGTAAAATAACATTCATCCTCGAAAATGGTTAAAGTATAGCCAAAAGCGCTCGGATAAACAAAACATTTAAATTTTCCTGTGTCTTAGTACTTTACTCAGGTTCTGGAACGCGTCCTTCACCATGCCAATTCGCCTTCGGATCCGTTGCTCTCTCATGTCTCTTTTTCCCCCTCTACCTGGCCTGTTAATATCAGGTTCTCCAGGTCCCCCTTCGTCATTGCGTGTCCCAGGAACTTCAGCTGTCTCTTCCTGATGCTCAGTATTAATTTCCTTTTTGTTTCCATCATTTCCAATTCTCCCTTAACGGAGCTAAATTCGATCTCATTTAAACACACAAGGAAACCTACCAAACCATATCCGGAACATATTTGTGGATAAGACAAATATAGAATCATCCACATACAAAAAATGACTGAAAATAATGGAGGCCTTATTAAAAAAAACAAAAACAAAAAAAACAACACTTAATAACATCAACTACAAACACGTTAACAACATGCTTACCGTGTTCGGTATATAACACATACCACTACTATACATCATACATAACACCACATACATTCTGTTATACGTAAAGTAACATTCACCCTCGAAAATGGCTAAAAGTATAGCCAAAAGCGCTCGGTTAAACAAAACTTTTGGTCAATTCTTATATAATTTATCATTAAAAGAAAAAAAAATCATATGAACATATGAAAAATTACATAAAAAACTTATTCATAATACTTTATTTGCCATTTTTAATGAAACCTTCACAAAAGAAGGATTACTGCCCAAATATATAATCTCCACTAAAATAAAGTTTATAGTAATAACACTGTTCAACATGATTTTTGGAAGGAATAAAACACGTATTTTAGCTAGTTTGGTGGTGCTGATCCCGAAAAGGAACTTAGATTTTCATGATTCGTTACAGTTTTTGCTGTACGGAAATTGCTCATTTTGGAGGAAAAGATTAATTTACGATCTTGGCTGACCGCAACATTTAGTCAAAGGTCGTAGAAATCCATTAATTTTCAGGTAGGCAAAGCGATTTATACAGCCACCTGATATAAACTATTTTTATAAGGAAAGAAAAGTGTTTTTTATAAAATAAAAAATAGACAAAACAACTTAAAAATAGAAATACCTAATTTTTCTAATTTATTGCCAAAATTCAAATTCACTGATAAAGTTTATCAATAATACACTAATATGTGTATTAAGGCTCTCTTTTTTTTTCACATAGCCATCTAGATAAATTTCCGGATAATTGCGGTGATGAGTAAGGAGAACGATTCCATCAGGATATCAAAACAAAGGAAATGGGCTATCAGGGACGGTGGGACAAGCGAAAGATGGCTGACTACTGCTGGTGTATCAAAAGGGACTTAAATAACATTGAACATGACGGTCAAAAAAAGAGAATTTTTTTTTTTACCATAGTTACGTTCACGAAGGCTTTATTTCTTCTATTAGTTTATTAAATGATTTGATAATACTTGTTGGTCTAGTCAATCGTATTATTTTTAAAAACTTTGATTGTTATTGAAAAAATAGTATTTCTCAATAAGCAGACCAATATTTGTTGGTTTAAATACGAATTGAGAGGTTTCTATGATTTTACTTTGAGAAATATTGCCATCGGTCAAAATCACATACAGGAAACAAATGGAAAAAAAACTGCTTTATATACAGCAAAAACGGTAGTTAAAAAGAAAAAGGTCATTTTCAGATTCAGTGCCTTCAACACTAGCTAGAGAAGATATTTGGTGTCTCGACACCATTTCATTTTTGTTGTTGTTGAATAATGTAAGAGATATCACTAGAAAATCCAGGAAAAGATTGGTAAATTAGGATCCTACTTATATCGGTTAAATATTAAAACTAATCCAACAAAGAGCTCAACGTAAATTTAATTTACAAAGCAGATATTCATTTATTTCATCTGTAAATTCAGATCACATTTAGGGGGATAGCTATTTCAACATGTCAGTTTAAGACCTGAATTTTCGACCATAGAATGAAGAAAATTTTTGTACCAGAAGCAAAGGTTAGTAAATAAAGAGGCTGAGGAATGTTGTCCAGGAAAGGGTCAAGAGGAGAAAATAGTCATCTTTCTTTGGTAGTGGAAGGCAGGTTGGCAATGTCTTGAACTGATATGTTGGAATCATATGTTCCTAAATGTGACCTGAATTTACGGATAAAATAAGTGTGTGTGTGTGTGTGTGTGTGTGTGTATATATATATATATATATATATATATATATATATATAATGGCGAATTTACATTATGTAAAAAAAAAAAAAATACGCTTGTAACACCCCAACGGAACGTCCGAGCAATTTTCTCCGGCGGCCGTTCTCCAGGCTGTGATGTTTGCCGGGAGTTTGTTGAAAATGTCGGAGCCTCAAGCTGGGGGTACAAGATTAAACTATAAGGAACGAACTTCCACAACTTGGATTAGTTGAAAGGATGCTTTATTTCGTTTAGAGTTAGCCTTTTCGGTTGGGGCAGGCGAATGTGTCACACAGCTCTAACTCTAATTAATGGAGATCAACAAATCCGAGCTGACCGAAACAAGACGAACGGAGATTCTACTTCAAGCACACGCCCGGCGGAATTAACTTGAAACTCTACTCTACTCTACTGATCTGACTCGGAAAAATTACCTGAATTTATTTAAAATTAATCCGGAAATGCTTTAGACCATCGGTGATAAACATTGGCGACTGTAAGTCTGAAATTTAATAAAGCTTCCGCCGGAAAATTCTTAATGTGTGGTCAAGATACAGTAAAAGACAGCCTTTGACCGGGTCATTCGAAAACCCACCTGCTGAACTTTATCCCTTTATCACATTAAATCACCGAGTCAGATATTTACCGGAAGAGTGGTAGGATTTAAAACAGTAATCGGATACCGTTGTCTCTTCCACAATTTTCCTCATAAAAGAAAAAGCGTTTATTTATTTATTTTTTCCTCTTCTTTTTCACTTTTGTTAAATATGTTAAACTATTTTCTATTCTAATCTATTATAATAAAATACATATTTTACGAAGCACCTTAATATACGCCTAGTTATCGTGTCACAACGCTCAATGAAATCTACCTTTTCTTTTTTTTTTTGCCGTATGTGCTTGGATCTCCGACTGATCAGTTGGGCTTCGGTCTCGACTTGAAGCAAGCGGTTAATCTAGCCGCACTGATTCACTGTGATACAGCGAAACAGGCCTGTATGCGGGTGGTTTTATATATATACACACACACACACACACACAAGTACAAATGTTCTATCGCCAATATTGAGCACTTTCCCCACATTGACTGTAAGCCAGCTCAGGTTGGTGTTCCCTTATTAAACTCTAGGAACAGGTTGAAGTTTTCCGGTGGTCTGGACTTTGAGCTTATTCCATCAAAACTAAACGTGCATCGTCATCTGTCGTAAGGTCGGTACTTCATGCTTAATGTTTCACATTCTGGAGCCTCGCACTGTGTGATGTCCCTTTTTGTATTATAGAAATGGGTCTCTGTGTTTTGTTTTTTTGTTTAACAAAATATATTTTTTAAATTTATTTCAGTGACAATGGCGTGTGAAGACGAAACTTTCAAAGTAAATCTCGTTGACACGGCGGGTCAGGTATGTTTGATCTTATTTTTTTGAAGAGGCTTATTTTACATACTTCTTTAAAGTCAATGTTAAATCTCGCCTTCTAAATGTAAAAGAAAATAGACCAAATTATGTTCTAAGTCAGACGCAAAACCCATCTTCTTGATAGGAAGATTGGCCTAGTCTGTGAAATTCACTTGGACAAGGCATGAATCCATTACTATTCTCGTTATATCGTTAATTAGCAGTATATACCTAGCTCATCAAGCTTGGGTGTCATCTAGTGTAGGACATAGCCCTTACTTTGCCTGATCTATAAGTTACGTACGTATAGAAAAAAAAACAAAAAAACACTTAAACTTAGAATCGGAAAGACTGTTTATATTTCTAGTGATCATAACGAGGAAAGATAACTTGGAGAATTTGACACTTGCAGGGGATAATGAAGGAAAGTATGAAACGACCTACCAAGCGAGTTTGTGAGATTTCGGAGATGTATTGTAAATATAGACAGATACTAAAGAAGGCCAGAACGTTCTCTCCTTTTCTCTACGCGTGAACCTTCCCCCCTCTCTCTCCCACATGCTCCACTCTCTCTTCTTCCACTCTCTCTCTTCTTCCACTCTCTCTTCTTCTTGCACTCTCTCTCTCTTCTTGCACTCTCTCTCTCTTGCACTTGCACTCTCTCTCTTCTTGCACTCTCTCTCTCTTCTTGCACTCTCTCTCTTCTTGCACTCTCTCAAAACAAGAATAGAAAAAGTGCTACTATATTATTTATTAGATTTTAATTTGACATCAATTTTGAAGAACTGTGCTTACTTTTAAATTAGGTACTCTAAAAAGTGAGCCATATTAAAGTTAATCGTAGATATCCGGGAATGCTGAGGAACCGGTGGATCATCACTGTTCTTTCCTTTTAATCTAGCGAGCCAATCGCTGGATCATGCATGCGAACATTATCTTTTTCGCCAAAATATTACCTTTACACACAACTTCCATATCTCAGTCACGAGAATGCTACACTTACTCAATGGAACAACTATTCTTCTGACAATTTCTATGAATGGGGGTGGGTAACGGCCTATACAATTACGTCTTGATGACCTAACCACCGAAGTATACGTTTACGCTGATCTTGTCTGCGAAATCAAATATTTCGTCATTCAGAAAAATGCAGTAGAATGCCAACTATGCACATGCCACGCCTTGATTCACTCCCTTTCTTAGTTGGCGTCAATTTAGATTAAAAGTTAAATAGGGGCGCGGAAACTGTGTGCGCGCGCGCACGCACATGTATACACAGTGTAGCAAAAGTAACGCCCTTTAAACTTTTATTGGTCCTAGGCATGATGGTAAACTGCATCCGGCAGCAAGGCCTCTGATTAGAAGGTTGTGAGAAGCATGGCACCACCTATTAATTACTGTTGTTCTAAGGTCCACCCAGACCCGGAATGGTGTAGTACCTGTTAGGGTCCCAGCTATGGGTAAATAGTTGACCCCCAAACTGGGGTCAAAGCACTATCAAAGTATAAAAATACACTTTTATAGAAAAATATCCATTTTTTGAAGGAAAAATATTACCAACAATACCTTTTTGAAGGAAAAAAATTCTCAGCAAAACATTTTTAAAGACAAAACTAGAAGACATTTTCAGTTTTCTAAAATAAAAAAAGAATAACAAAACAATTAATATCTGACTAAATCAACCTTCTCACTATAACCGGACATTAAAAAAAAAAAAACAACCTTAAAACCCTAACATTTTGGCATTAAATAACCCACAGAGGTGTTGATATGCCGTTAAACAAAACTAAAACACTTAAATTTTATTGAACAAAAATAAATTACTGCAGTTCAAGATGGATTAAGATTAAAAGATTAATTATGGCTCTCACTTTCGAGAATTGTGAAATATTAATTTCAACCTGAGTGTGAGAGGACGACGTGGTGCCATTGAGTGGCCATCACAGTCACCAGATTTCTTTTCTATTAGGAGTGAAAGATCATGTTTACAGGATCAAACAGAAAACAATTCCTGAATTATCAGTTTCTGATAATTTATTTAAGATTAATATACAAATGTGTCAAATGGTTTGTAGACATTTTGTTGATAGGGTTCAGCGTTGTACTTAACATGAAGTGGGGCGTTTTGAACATTTTAAATCGTTTGTTAATCATGTTTCGCTGTGACAATAATTTTCTTTAAACTATTTTATTTTCAATAAGTTAAATAAAAAAGCATTCAGTTAAGTGCCATATGTGATACACGCTTTGGGCGATCATGTCTCGAAAGAGACATGAATGACTGGGCAGAATATTATCACGCAGTTGGTTGCCATTACTTTCTGCGGTAGACTGGTTGCCAGCCAAGGTTATAGAGCCCAGTCTGTCCTCTTATTTAACTCATAATTGGAGGGAAGAGACGGATTAATACCTTTCCCAAGTGTATTTGCGCGTAAGTGAATGTAAAAAATTCAGCTAAAATTCGAAATCGGATCCTCGATTTCTCGTTCCGAGTCGATATTCACTGCACCACAACGCACATCCTCAAAAAAGGCATTGCTTTTCTAATACTCAGTCTATATAACTGAAATCATTCACGCACACGCGCGGTTCTCGATTTATGATAGTTTCGTTCCTATGATACGTCGTAAGTTTCGTTCCTATGATACGTCGTAAGTCGTAAGACACCCGCGATTTGCTGTGAATAAGCACTTCACTCACCTACGCCAACACAATAATAAAATAACCCAGGTGATTGCACATTTCGATGACATACGTGAACATAATTAGAACTAAAAAAACACATATAGGACCTAAATATAATACATATGATGAAAATATTATAGGATACAAATCCTATATCATCCAACAATTAACTAAAACATAAAAAGTAAAGCTGCACACCCATAAAAATGAATCAGAACGGATGAAAACATTTAGAAAAAGACAAATTTCGCGATCAGATGTTAAATTTATTTTTAACCAATGAAAGGAAGCGATTTGAAAAACTGAGAGACAAGTTAACAATCCAATATGAAAACGTGAATTGGTATAAAGGAAGAGGGAAGGAAAGCCAGAATCAGTCAGATGGGAGCAGAGAGTGTCGACACGCTAAAATGTAACAAAGGAAACTTCAAATATGACCAGGACGTAAAGTCGCGACGCACATTCGTTTTCCTTTTTCACTCGTGGGAATTTCTTTTATCTCGTCTTCTCCATCCCCATCCCAAAAAATTCTCGCATCCAACAAAGACAAAAACAAGATACTTCAACTTGCTCCTTATATTAACTCCGATAAGTACAATTTCCTCTATTGCTTCGCCTTCCTTTTCACTCTCTCGCCGACTATAAAAAAGGAAAGGAACACAGATTTTATTAGTAACCTGTTAATCTTTCTACTTGCACACATTTTTCTATCAACTCTAAGCTCTAGATTCACTTAACTACTTCTATTTCTTTTTTCTTTTTGAACATTTGACTCTTGCAAATTTGTTATTCTCTTTAGTTAATAAAATTTTACTTCAACATAAAAGGCAAAATATTCAACGATCAGATATCTTTAAATGTGGGGATTATAGGCTATGTTTTCAAGTAACCGAGGCCCTTACAATATATATAATTAAGTAAATTTGTTCTAAGAAGCTTGTATATTTATTGCCAGTGATGTCATTGACTCTCTGTAGAAGAGATGCTTAAGCGTAAGATCTTATCTTACTTACAGTATTTGGAAGGTTGCGTCGTTTGTCCAAAGCAAACAGCTTAAGTCGATCCCAAAATTAATGGCGATTGCATCATAATCACGAATCGTAAGTCGGGACCGGCGTATTATGGGACTTAATTGTTTAATCCAGAATGCTACTCACCTTAAAGTTTCATGCACATAGTAATCATCAGGAATATTTGTGTCTGATGGTTGCTATTTGCATGCCACCTTAAGTAGCATCGAGCGCAGTGTTTTATCGATACCAACACTGTAAGATATATATATGAAATGAATTGTTTGAACATTATTTTTATCGATACTCGCATTTAAGTAGATATTCTGTTTTTAATGAAACAGTATGATATATTTATTTCTACCGGCCTGATTATTTACGATAAATTTTTATTACGAAAATGTGTGCCATATATGTGTCTATATAGGGGAAGTTACCATTTGATCTTGTAACGTCTTAGACCGCTCGACCACGAATAGCCTCCAGTCTAAACGAGGTTTTTATCAAGCCTATATAACACAATAAAAAAAACCTCGCTTGATAAAAACCTCGGTTAGACTGAAGGTTATTCGTGGTCGAGAGGTCTAAGACGTTACCAGAAATGTTAAAATCTCACCTTTAAATAACCCACAGAGGTTGATATGCCTTTAAACAAAGCTCAAGCTCACTATAACCGAACATAAAAAATAAATACCTGACGACCCCCATCTTTTTGGCATTAAATAACCCACAGAGGTTGATATGCCTTTTAAATAAAACTCAAACCTTCAAATCCGGTATAGTCAGCAAGGTTAAGCAACTTTCAGCCTTGAATGTACCAAGATGGTTTGCCGTTTGGGGGTTACCAGATGCTGTACGTTTGGATATGTGAGTGGGTATTGGCTCGGAAATGTTAAATGGGGAACAGCTCCAATTCCAATCGGGTTCGTCGTATTCACTTACGCGCAATTTACCACCGCTTTTTGCCCTTCAGTTTTGGGTTCATCACTAAGACTTGTATCGCTAAACCATTATTAACTTGAAAAATGAATTCTTACAACCTAAAAATATTTTCTTGATTTAAATAACCCACAAGGACACCGTAGAAATCGAATCCATCAATCAATTTCTGAACAGGAGACTGTGTGATTTGCTGTATTGCAGCATCTGGCATATTGCGGACGAAGAAGTTTCCCAGACGGGCTACGCGACATGACCTGTCTCTACGACATCCTGTGAGTGTGATCTTTTCTACAGCTCGGGTCTTAACAAAATTTCCCTGAAAGACAACTGGGGCAATCTCCAATATTCACTCTTTACAGGTACTCCACTTTAATCTGCTTAAATCATAATAATTAATCTTTGCTAAAACGGATGTGCTTTGTGATGCAGTGGATATCGATTCAGAACGACAAATGTGGGTGCCGAGTTCGAATTCCAGTTGAATTCGTTGCATTCACAAATACCCTTGGGAAATTTATTAATCCGTCTGTTCCCTCCAGTTATGGGTTAAATAATAGGAAAGATTTAGTTCTATAACCTTGGTTGGCAAGCAGTCTACCGCAGAAAGCAATGGCAACCTACTGCGGGATAATCTTCT
Organism: Ascarosepion bandense; assembly: GCA_037127315.1. Lineage (NCBI taxonomy): Eukaryota > Metazoa > Mollusca > Cephalopoda > Sepiida > Sepiidae > Ascarosepion > Ascarosepion bandense. The sequence goes on along the minus strand of JBBBDQ010001013.1, from coordinate 464,550 downwards.
GCCCAGTCAGTCATGTCTCTTTCGAGACATGATCGCCCAAAGAGTGTATCACGTATGGCACTTAACTATAAGAAACAAAAAAGAGGCTTACAAGTTTCTCTGCTTTTTGAAAAAGCGCAATTTTAACAAGTGTCTCATTATTTTGGCCTTGTGCCAGATATATTTCCGATGTCAGTGAACAAAAATGGCAGGTCAAAGACCTTCCCCAGTAGCGATCTGTTTGCACAATGAATATTGAAAGAATTCCTGCATTCCATTCGATTTTACTCAGCGATTATAAACGCTTGGAATGTACAAAGCCGGTGTTTATTTTTCTCGTACACGTTCTTTGCTTCACGCTTGCAAGCAATCTGATCATGAGAGAACAACAGCTTAGCCATTCTGTTTTCCCGCGCTTTTTTATTTTGGCGGGAAATCTGTTAGACGCCCACGCTTTTAGAATGTTTGGAGAACTGGTGCGTGACGACCCAGACGCCCATTGACGAAGATGTTTGTGCGTGTCTGAAAGAGGAAAAAGATGAGAAGGAATTTATAATATTTTGTGTTCTCTGACGTCATTACTATGTGCGTAATCACTAACAGAAAAATAAACAAAATAAAAAAACAAATTAGGAATATTTTAGTATTCATAAAATTCACTTTAGCGATTTCCTTCATTGTCTTTCTCTATTGATTTACGCCTTTTTTTTCCTATTTCTTTCTTATCCGAATAATTGTCTTTTTCTTTCTCTTTTTCTCCGTATACATTTATTTTCAATCTTATTTCTGTATATTCTTTTTTTCTTTTTTCCCTCACTATATATCTCAGTATCTTTCCCTATCTCTCTTTTTCAGCCGTATTTCTCTCTCTCCTTTACTTCATTGTTTGTCTCTACCCCTCTCATTCTTTCCTTCTGTATTTCCCTCTCTTTTTCTTTGTGTATTTCCTTGTCTGTCTCTCTCTTTTTCGTTTCTGTATTTCCTTGTCTGTCTCTTTTCGTTTCTGTATTTCCTTGTCTGTCTCTCTCTTTTTCGTTTCTGTATTTCCTTGTCTGTCTCTCTCTCTTTCGTTTCTGTATTTCCTTGTCTGTCTCTCTTTTTCGTTTCTATATTTCCTTGTCTGTCTCTCTCTTTTTCGCTTCTGTATGTCCCTCTCTGTCTCTCTCTTTTTCGCTTCTGTATGGCCTCTCTCTCTCTTTTTCGCTTCTGTATGTCCCTCTCTGTCTCTCTCTTTTTCGCTTCTGTGTCTCTCTGTCTCTCTCTTTTTCGCTTCTGTATATCCCTCTCTGTCTCTCTCTTTTTCGCTTCTGTATTTCTCTCTCTCTTTTTCGCTTCTGTATTTCTCTCTCTCTCTCTTTTTCGCTTTTGTATTTCTCTCTCTCTCTCTCTTTTTCCTTTTGTATTTCTCTCTCTCTCTTTTTCACTTTTGTATTTCTCTCTCTCTTTTTCGCTTTTGTATTTCTCTCTCTCTTTTTCGCTTTTGTATGTATTTCTCTCTCTCTCTCTCTCTTTATCGCTTTTGTATTTCTCTTTCTCTCTCTCTTTATCGCTTTTTGTATTTCTCTCTCTCTCTCTCTTTATCGCTTTTGTATTTCTCTCTCTCTCTCTTTATCCTTTTGTATTTCTCTCTCTCTCTCTTTATCGCTTTTGTATTTCTCTCTCTCTTTTCGCTTTTGTATTTCTCTCTCTCTCTCTTTTTCGCTTTTGTATTTCTCTCTCTCTCTCTCTCTCTCTTTTTCTTTTGTATTTCCCTCTCTGTCTCTCTCTTTTTCTTTTTGTATTTCCCTCTCTGTCTCTCTCTTTTTTCTTCTGTATGTCCCTCTCTGTCTCTCTCTTTTTCGCTTCTGTATGTCCCTCTCTGTCTCTCTCTTTTCGTTTCTGTCCCTCTCTGTCTCTCTTTTTCTTCTGCCTGTCCCTCTCTGTCTCTCTCTTTTTCGCTTCTGTATTTCTCTCTCACTCTCTCTTTTTTCGCTTTTGTATTTCTCTCTCTCTCTCTCTCTCTCGCTTTTGTATTTCACTCTCACTCTCTCGCTTTTGTATTTCTCTCTCTCTCTCTCGCTTTTGTATTTCTCTCTCTCTTTTTCGCTTTTGTATTTCTCTCTCTCTCGCTTTGTATTTCACTCTCTCTCTCTCGCTTTTGTATTTCACTCTCACTCTCTCGCTTTTTGTATTTCTCTCTCTCTTTTTCGCTTTTGTTTCTCTCTCTCTCTCTCTCTCGCGCACGCTTATTTCTCTCTCTCTCGCTTTTGTATTCTCTCTCTCTCTCGCTTTTTGTATTTCTCTCTCTCCCTCTCGCTTTTGTATTTCTCTCTCTCTCTCTCGCTTTTGTATTTCTCTCTCTCTCTCGCTTTTGTATTTCTCTCTCTCTCTCGCTTTTGTATTTCTCTCTCTCTCTCACTGTGTTTCTCTCTCTCGCTTTGTGTGTTTCTCTCTCTCTCTCGCTTTTGTATTTCTCTCTCTCTCTCTCTTTTGTATTTCTCTCTCTCTCTCGCTTTTGTATTTCTCTCTCTCTCTCTCTCGCTTTTGTATTTCTCTCTCTCTCTCTCTCGCTTTTGTATTTCTCTCTCTCTCTCTCGCTTTTGTATTTCTCTCTCTCTCTCTCGCTTTTGTATTTCTCTCTCTCTCTCGCTTTTGTATTTCTCTCTCTCTCTCTCTCGCTTTTGTATTTCTCTCTCTCTCTCTCGCTTTTGTATTTTCTCTCTCTCTCTCTCCCTTTTGTATTTCTCTCTCTCTCTCTCCCTTTTTGTATTTCTCTCTCTCTCTCTCTCTCGCTTTTGTATTTCTCTCTCTCTCTCTCTCGCTTTTGTATTTCTCTCTCTCTCTCTTTCGCTTTTGTATTTCTCTCTCTCTCTCTTTCGCTTTTGTATTTCTCTCTCTCTCTCTCTTTCGCTTTTGTATTTCTCTCTCTCTCTCTCTCTTTCGCTTTTGTATTTCTCTCTCTCTCTCTCTCTTTCGCTGTCTTCTCTCTCTCTCTCTTTCGCTTTTGTATTTCTCTCTCTCTCTCTCTCTTTCGCTTTTGTATTTCTCTCTCTCTCTCTCTCTTTCGCTTTTGTATTTCTCTCTCTCTCTCTCTTTCGCTTTTGTATTTCTCTCTCTCTCTCTCTTTCGCTTTTGTATTTCTCTCTCTCTCTCTCTTTCGCTTTTGTATTTCTCTCTCTCTCTCTTTCGCTTTTGTATTTCTCTCTCTCTCTCTCTTTCGCTTTTGTATTTCTCTCTCTCTCTCTTTCGCTTTTGTATTTCTCTCTCTCTCTCTCTTTCGCTTTTGTATTTCTCTCTCTCTCTCTTTCGCTTTTGTGTTTCTCTCTCTCTCTCTTTCGCTTTTGTATTTCTCTCTCTCTCTCTCTTTCGCTTTTGTATTTCTCTCCCTCCTATGCGCTTGCTCAATATCCCTCTGTCCATTGCTATTTTTCTTTTTTACTATTTCTCATCTCTCCTCTCCTTAAAAACACTTGTACTTATAGCCCGACGTCAGATCAAGGTTGTTTGTTTTACTTTTCCCCGAGTCAAAAAGTCAGTTTTAATTTCTCTTGCTAACAGTGTTAATAAATCTCTGACAGCGAAGAGATTATCCACTAAACAAGACTACATTGATTGCAGATAAGATGAATTATCCTAGATTCTAATGTCTGTCGTCTGATATGCGTTCCAGATGTTGGACGCTAGCCCAAACAATTATCTAATCACACGACGCAATCGAGATTGTAACCGGTTGTTATTTTCGTTTTCCTTATTCTGGTGACTTTTTAAGGCAATTTTCTATGACTATACATCCGGTAGATAGGTTGAAATCATTTCCTTCTAAAAGCAGTCAAAGCTTTGGTTTTTCAATCTAGAACAAGGTGTTGGGCGAATTTCAGTTCTTCTTTAAATTGTTAGCAAACCCAATAAAAATCTGTAAGCTTGACTTGATCAGCCTGTTCGTGTTACGTGATGAAAATTTAAAGAGTTGTTCCTATAATACGCGAAGTATACAATGGGAATTTGGTAGTCTTTTTCACTACTGGAACGACTTCAAGCCACAGAGCAGTTAATTTCGACCTTCGGTAGAGAATTTCCTAGTTAAACCAGGGAATTGAACGCAGTATAAACTCATACATAATGTAATCTATATATCAAATGAGGATCCTTAGTTTTGTTGTTTCTTATCACGTTTCAAAAAGTATAGTCGTTTTTCCAAAACTACATTTTAGTGTATACTGCACACGGTAATCCTCTCCCTGGCTCTCTGTGCGTGCGTTCTTTGTCTCTCTCTCTCTCTCTCTCTCTCTCTCTCTCTCTCTTCTCTCTTTCTGTGCGTGCGTTCTTTGTCTGTCTGTCTCTCTGTCTCTCTCTCTCTCTGTGCGTGCGTTCTTTGTCTGTCTGTCTCTCTCTCTCTCTGTGCGTGCGTTCTTTGTCTCTCTCTCTCTCTGTGCGTGCGTTCTTTGTCTCTCTCTCTCTCTCTCTCGTGCGTGCGTTCTTTCTCTCTCTCTCTCTGTGCGTGCGTTCTTTGTCTCTCTCTCTCTCTCTGTGCGTGCGTTCTTTGTCTCTCTCTCTCTCTCTGTGCGTGCGTTCTTTGTCTCTCTCTCTCTCTGTGCGTGCGTTCTTTGTCTGTTCTTTCTCTCTCTCTCTGTGCGTGCGTTCTTTGTCTCTCTCTCTCTCTGTGCGTGCGTTCTTTGTCTCTCTCTCTCTCTGTGCGTGCGTTCTTTGGTCTCTCTCTGTGCGTGCGTTCTTTGGTCCCCCCCCCCCCCCATCCTCTCTCTCTCTCTCTGCAGAGTAGAAACGTTTTAATACCTTTCTTATGGGTATTTGTGCGTAAGTGAAGGCAAGGAATTCAACTAGAATTCATGCACTTCAACTTAGTAGAGGCAGATGAAAAACGTACTGCTTCAACTTCCGGTGCTAGACGGTATTTGTTTATCCTTTCCTCTGGATTTTATCACAAGTAACGGTGAGAGGGGGTCGGGGTTTAGCCGGACGTGCAGCCCAAGACCTCAAAGCTCGCACTGATGTCAGCAATTAAAATACTAACTAAAATGTATGAAGTTAAGAAATTTGGATCAGGTACAAAATTTTCCCTTTAAAATATGTTTAAGAAAATATATTAAACGAGTAGGCTCGTGCCGTAAAAATGGCGGCAAAATATCAATAATTATATCGATATGCCGTTTAAAATGACGGCAAATGTGTATTGATGTAACAACTACTATGAGTATCTTACAAGACATTATTTTTTTGTTTTATTTTTTGTTTTATTTTTTGTTTTTTTATTGTTGTTTTTTTTTGTTTTGTTTTTTTGCTTTGTTTTTTTTTTGTTTCAACAAGTTCAGACCTTTACAGCTAAAACATAACATCAGTCAAGTTAAGTGCCATACGTGAAACACGCTTGTGCGATCATGTCTCGAAAGAGACGTGACTGCCTGGGCAGAAGATTATCACGCAGTAGGTTGCCATTGATTTCTGCGGTAGACTGGTTGCCAGCCAAGGCTGTAGAACCCAATCTGTCCTGTTATTTAACCCATAACTGGAAGGAAGAGGCGGATGAATACCTTTCCCAAGTGAATGCAATGAATTCAACTGGAATTCGAACTCGGCTCTACCGATTTGTCGTTCAGAGCCGATATCCACTACACCACAACGCACATTTGGAACGCATTTCAAATGTATTTTTTATTCTTATTTTATTTTTATATAAATTTTTATTTTATTTCTTATTTTTTAATTCGAACAGCTAACTTGGGGAACGAATACCCGCATGAAAGCATCTCTGAACACTACCGTCTTAACCCCATTCTAACCAAGGGTCATTCGTTATCTATCCTATTAATCCTCATTTAAAAAACAAAATATGTTAGCATTTGTAAGAAAACTTCTTCCCACATTTTTCAGTATAAAAAATACGGAATCTTTATCATTTTAAATGCAGGTGGAGGGGTCCTGTTCATAACAGCATAAATCCAGTGCCAGTTTTATACTTTAAGGTTGAAACTGAGCATGCGTAATCGATAACTGCATAATACTGATGTTGTCCGTTTTCCTAAATCGTGCGCAGTTGTCAATGGCATAAGCACAATTTCAAAACTAAAATTTGTAAATATATATATATATATATATATATATATATACAAATAACTCCTTAACCCTATCAGCGCGGAATTAAATTCTGTGGTCATTCTTAATCGTTAATTATGAACCAAACAACAACAAAAAAAAATCCGCTTCTTGTAGCAAGGAATGCTTCTTTTTATTTCTATTAAATCGTGGGTAAATCCGCTTTTTGCAGTGAAAGGGTTAAAGACATGAATCGACTTGACACTGTATTTATTTTAAGAATAGGACCCCTCCTATCAAATGATAAAATTGATACTTTTCGATAATGACATGTAAGTCGCAGGAATACAACCCCACCTGATTTTTTTAGTAGTAGTAGTAATGACAAAAATTAACAATTTACTCCAACCAAGAGTGTAGTCCTGGGTATGACGGTAAATTGTATCCGGCAGCAAGGCTTCTAATTGAGAGATTATGAGGAGCATGGAACCACCTTAATTGCTGTTGTTTCCATGTCCACCATGACTCGGAGTAGTAGCACCTGTTAGGGTCCCGGCTATGGGCAAATAGTTGACCCCCCCCCCCAAACTGGTGTCAAAACCCCATGAAATTATAAAAATACTTTTATAGAAATATATACATAAAAATAGACTTTTATAGAAAAATATACATTTTTGAAGGAAAAAATATTACCAACAATAGATTTTTGAAGGAAAATCGAACACAAAACTAGAAGACATCTTCAGTTTTCTAAAGTAAAATAAAAACAACTTTTTTTTTAATTTTTATTTTTATTTTTTTTTATCAAAATCTGACTAAACCAACTTCTCACTATAATCAAACATTTAATAAAATACCTTTAAACCTCACCTTTTTGGCATTAAATAACCCACAGAGGTGTTGATATGCCATTAAACAAAACCCAAACCTAAGCACGAGTATCTTTTTTTTTTTTTTTCTAAGCAGACCTTCGATAATTTATGCAAAAACTCCGAGAGCATTATGGGATAAGCATGTGATGCTCGTTTGGGTCCAAGGATAGATGAATTAGGGAGAAGGAGGGAAAGATATGAAGGACGACTATTGGAGTCAATGTAATTTGACGGTATGCAATTAAAATCGCAGATTAAATAATCCTAGAAATATATTCTCTAACGAGTGTCAAGTGTTTGTAAAGGTCAAGACCACTAAATTATACTTGCGCTTAATTGAATAATTTTAATTTCCAATCTTTTTTTTTTTTTTTTTGTATCTGGGTAATGTAAATAAACTTAAATTTGTTTACATTATTCAGATTGTTGTCCTCATTTTTGTTGCCATATTCACCATCAATATCTGCCTATATTTCTGAAATGAGGTATTGTAATTATTTACACTATTTACATTGTTCGGACTGTTGTCCTCATCTTTGTTGCCATATTCACCTTCAATACCTGTCTGTATTTCTGAGATGTGGTATTGTAATTATTTATACTATTTACATTGTTTGGACTGTTGTCCTCATCTTTGTTGCCATATTCACCTTCAATATCTGCCTATATTTCTGAGATGAGGTATTGTAGTGATTTACATTGTTAGGACGTTTCGTTTCATCTTTGTTGCCATATTCAAGACGTTTGTATATGGCTACAAAAATCTAAGCCGGCCAAGCATAGAAACGAATACAATATTGGAACCAGTAATCCAATTACAAATATGAAAATTGTAATATGAGATCTGGTTAAAAAGAATAAAAAATGGTTACTGAGACATTAGGTTTAAAAGTCCCAAAAATTCAAGCATTGGTGTTCTTCAAGGACACATTGCCCAGAGAATAAAAGCGTTGGTTGAATCCGGTGACTCGACTCAAGACTTGAGTTCAATACCTGGCTACAACAAAAAAAACCCCAAAAAACTTGCAGTTAATTTAAAGGGTGATAATTGACATCTGGAAGCGGCATGACTCTTGCAACGAGTTCCGTTAAAATTTCTAATCACCTGAAGAAGATCGGAGCATACCGAAACGTCGTGAATAGGGCAACAAAAATGAGGACAACAGTCTGAACTAAAATAAATAGTTACAATACATCATCTCAGAAATATAGACAAACTTAGAATTTAACCTTGATTTTAAAATTAGAGCACAAATGCTTGCTACTAAGCGGTCACGTAAAACAAACATTGCTGTTTCTTTTATTTTGACAGAAACGATAAACAAAATTATCTTCAGCCTATAGAATATGTCAACTCTGTTCTGTTTAAAAGAATGCGGGTGAGCGTTCATTCATGTCGCGTTAGATTAGCCGGCTTAGTAAATTCCCCTGAATCTATAATCATCAACAAGGTTGTTTGAACACCTCAGCAGGAACAACCTTCTGAGTGGCTTACGGCCTATCACGTTGAATACACTGGTTCTCGCTCGATCACCTAAGTTAATAAGCAACGCTGAGCCTGTTCAGTACTTAGATGGGTGACCGCTTGGGAATACCAGGTGCTGTAAGCGGAAAGAGAAATCAGTGAGCCGAGTTCGAATTCCAGTTGAATACCCTGCATTCACTTAAGCACTGGTACCCTTGGGAAAGGTATTAATCCGTCCCTTCCCTCCAGTTATGGGTTAAATAACAGGGTGGGACTTGGGGACTTAAAAACAAATCCCAATGAATCTTGATACTCGAAAAGGAAAAAGTATTACTAGACACAAAACTTATATAAAAAACAACAAAAGTTAAAGGAAAAAGTATTACCAGCAATAATAATAGTAATAAATATTTAGTTGGCAATAAATGACCCGCCGAGGTTGATATGCCATAAAACAAAAACAACCAACCAACCTTCTGAGTGGTAATCAGTTCAGATTTCATTCTACTATATTTACAGCTGATGTCTTAACCGCCATTAGCCCTCAAATCGGCAAACAATAAATTCATCACGAAGACCATCGCCCGAGATATATCAGAGGATGTGTGGTATCGGGAACTGCTACGTAAACACACCAGCTATGAAATCTCTGGAAAGACTTTCTCAATTATGAAGTCCTTCCTAATTGTTAGATGGATGAAAGATGTTCTCACTAGCCCAGTTGATATCGGCTCGGAACGAGAAATCTGAGAGCAGAGTTCGAACTCCAGCTGAATTCGTTGCATTCACTTACGCGCAAATACCTTTTTGGAAAAGGTATTAAGCCGTCTCTTCTCTCAGCTGTAGGTTAAATAACAGGACAGAGTGAGTTCTATCGCAGAAAGTAATGGCAACCTACTGCAGGAAAATCTTCTGCCCAGTCAGTAAGGTAACGTATGATACTTAACTGAGTGAATCGTTAATATCGGGATGAGTTTACCTTGATTACGTCTCTGGGAGACACAGATTATTTTTATTGACCGAGAGAACAACACATGAATAAAGTAGCACTGGATAACCCTATACGGGGCTGCGAAAGTACGTATGCATAAAGGGGCGTAAATCATGTGTCATAAAAATTTAAATATTAATATTACACGTACTATATATATATATATATATATATAATTTTTTTCTGCTAAACCTGTTAACGTATCGTGTACATGTGGGTATGATGCATGTGATCAGTGTCATTTTTAGACTGGAATATAGGATTTTGTCAAGCAAGTACAACAGTTCAAATATCTGGGAAGTGTTTTAACAGAAGACGGCAAATGGTCCAGCGAAATCCGAAGGCACAATTGGATAATCGTTAGAAAGGAATAAGAGTGCAGAATACAATACGTTTTTACGCGCGCCAGAAAACTCAAATTCGTAAAACCTGGGGTCCTCTTTACCTGGATATATATATATATATATATATATATATATATATATATATATATATGGCACGATTCAGAGTTCCATGCGTTATGCGTTCATCAAGTGCACATTTCAAATTAACAGTTTAATAGATTTGAATTTAAGTTTATTTGACGTTCATAGAAATCATAATATTCTAAGGTTACATATAGATAAAAATTTAAAATAAAATTAAATGCAGGAGGGAAGAAAACAAAGGGGCGTAAATAATGAATCTTAAAAATTTAAATATAATATATATATATTATATTTTAGAGCATGAACATAATTTTTTTTATATATATCCACTACAAAGGTACATTTGTTTTAAACTTCAATGTCTCATCAGGCGGTATGTATAGGAATGGAAAGCCTCTTTTCTTATGTTAATAGTGTTTGGGATGTTGGTGGGTTAGTGATAAGGGAACAAGTCACGTGTATTGACCGTTGGAATTTTGAAGAAAGTGGTGTGGGTAGTTAAAATACATACCGCCTGATGAGACATTGAAGTTTCAATATTGAAACAAATGTACATGTTCTAAAATATAATTTATAATAAATATTCACAGCTCTATATATTATATATTGAGCACTGTATTAAATTAATATTTTGGACGTTGTAAGAATTCTTTCTTCGTTCTGTATTCACTCGGAGATATATATATATATATATATATATATTTTTTTTTTTTTTCCCTCCTAAACCTGTAACCGTATCGTGTACATGTAGGTATGATGCATGTGATCAGTGTCATTTTTAGGCTAGAATGTAGGATTTTGTCAAGCAATTACAGCAGTCCAAATATCTGAGAAGTGTTTTAACAGAAGACGGCAAATGGCCCAGCGAAATCCAAAGGTGCAATTGGATAACCAAAGATGCATCCAAAGTATCAAGAAACGGGAAAATTTCGTTAGAAAGAAATACGAGCACAGAATACGGAATATATGTAAACAAATGTGGTTCTATAAGAAATGGAAGCCAAAATGACAGTTTGCCGGGGAGTGAAGGTAGTTATAATAATAGCGGTGTCAACGGAAAGCCGTCTTTTTATCAGTTTGTTTTTTGCTTGCACGAAAGACCCAGATTGTTAAATTTCCAATCGATTTGATTTCTCTCTTAAAAATGTGTAAATATGAAAGGTGAATATGGCGACGAAGATGAGGACAACAGACCTAACAACGTGAATACTGCAGATAATTATAATACCTCATTTCAGAAATATAGACAGACTAGCAGTATAGTCCGGCGTTGCTCGGGTGTAATGAAAGCTTTAAAACTAATCCATGGTCCTGGCGCTCAGACTCAGCGTAAAGAATATTGTGTGAAGTTTGGTGAGAATCGGATAAAAATTGTGGATTTGTATAAAGGACATATAGACAGATACACACACAAACATCTTGTCTTATATATATATATATATATATATATATATATATATATATTATCGATTCTCTGCACTATTGTAAGAACTGCAACCTTGAAACGTATGAATATCGTGTCTTATGTCTTTGTCTATGAGTATATCAAATTTGATTAAAATCGGACCACTCTTTCTATAACACGATTTTTTCGATTTTCGATATTTATCGGGGGTACCTCGACATAAAACCTAGCTAAGAACACTCGCAGACGTTTATAGTACAACTGTGTAAATTTTCAAGAAAATCGGTTCAGCCGTCTCGGAGTCTATAGGTAACGGATACACACACAAAATTCCATTTATAAATAAGTTTAGATTTAGATATACGTTTTTGAAGGAAAAATATTACCAACAATACATTTTTGAAGAAAAAATTATTACCATAACACATCTTCGAAGGAAAAATATGTTCTCAGCAAAACATTTTTGAATATAAAACTGCAAGACATGTTCAGTTTTCTAAAATAAAAAAGGATAAAAACATAAATAAATTTCATTATAATCTGACTAAATCAACCTTCTCAGTATAACTGAACATTAAAAAATACCCACCTTTTTGGCATTAAATAACCCATAGAGGTTGATATGTTGTTAAACAAAACTCAAACTCAGACCACTACCTGGAGGGGCCTTGGGCCATGTACAGGGTGAAGCTATACGGTATAAAAAATAAATTCAGGCAAAGTTGAAGGCCATAATCAATAGAATAATTTTGGATGTTTTTTTTTTTTTTTTTTTTTTTTTCATGATATTTTCAGTGCAAATTCGTATCGCGGCTTCTTTATTGTCTTATCTCTATTCTTTGTTCCGGTCGATTCGAATCTTGTCTCGCACCGGGATTATTTAATTTCAAGCCCTGGAAAATTGATGGGTGTCTCATCTGCGTCCCTCTTCCACTGAAAGGACAAAACAATGTCAACGAGTATTCTCTCTCTGTCTCTGTCTGTCTCTCTCTCTCATATCGCACACACTAATTAATATATATGTATATTGAAAACAGAAATAGTGGGTGTTCCAATGAGATAAAGAAAATGGATTTAAATCCAACAAATTTTTAATTTATTTGTTTTAACGTCTTTTAATGATTACTCATATTTGTGTAAATACTCTCTCTCTCTCCATATATATATATATATATATATATATATATATATATATATTTATTTATTTATTTATTTTTTTTTTTAATGCATAAGCTGTATATTTATACCTACCGGCCTGAATAATTGAGAAATCTTATTTCCTGTCTGAGGACTTAAGGTTTTTTTTATTTTTTTTATTTATTTATTTATTTTTTTTAAAAGATTTCTTGAATATTAAGACTAGCAAATGTAAATAAATATACTGTTTAACAGTCCATCTACTCAAATGTGTATCCATAAAAAATAGCGTTATATATATATATATATATTATAAAATATCCATAAAAAAATAGCGTTATATATAAATCATGTTCTATTATATTTGGTGTATTGAGCTCTTTTAAGTAAATGCCGGAGAACTTAGAATTACTAAAACTGTTGGTTCTCTTTGCCTGGAAATATATATATATACACGCGATTCCCTAAATTTAAATTTCATATTCGGTCATTTTGTCCATATATTGAGACATTGATCACGCTGAGAACTTCTATATCTGTAAATTCTGATATCTATCTATCTCTCGCTCTCTCTCTCTCTCTCTCTCTCTCTCTCTATATATATATATATATATATATATATATATATATAGAGATATATCTATATTTATATATTTTAATCATTTCACTCCAAGAAAGGCAAAGCAATTAAGACGCAATGGAGCAAATAAGTTTGTTGAACGAATATGAGAAAAAGAAAACCTAAGGTGATCTTTAACATTTTTTTGATGAAAAGTATTAAAATTATCAAAACATTTCGATCAAATGTATAAAATTTTGTTTGTCACAAATTCGTAACAGAGAGCGACACAATACTATGTCATTATACACAGATCTTTTTTTCCCCCCACTGTCATTCTTTCTTCATCCCTTCCGACTTCTTGGTATCCAAATTCTGTCTTGTTTACTCTGAAGCAGGGAGGAAAATGTGAGAGTGGTTAACTTTTTCTCCTCTCTCCAGAAACGTAAACAAGGGACACCGGTCGCAATATGAATGATCGTCTGTTCTTTTTCTTTGTTCTAAGTGGGGTGATAATCGAGCTTTAGTTTTGGCCCGTAGTGAGAGAAAATCGAGATTTCTACAACAATGTTCACGATCTGAAGGCAATAAGCTTTTATTTTTATATTTTAAAATGTGGTCAACTAAGAAAAGCATTTTTATTATACGATCGCATCGTGTAACATTTGTCTGGAAATATTAATGAAGAAATAACATTAACAACGTAATAACATTGAAGTTTATTCACGCCCCCCCCCACCCAGACGAATAAATTTTGAAATTAAAATTATCCGATTATATCGCGGTGTCCTCGATATTTACTAATCCTTGAAGCTCTTTGTAGAGAATTTATTACAAGGATTATTTATATAATATAAAAATAGTGATTTAATAAATAAATGTGACCATCAAACTCCCTTTGCTTTAATATTTGTCTCTAGTCTACACATCGTGTTTTTTAGTTTTTTTTATTAATTCTTACTGCCTTCTTCATTGTAGTATTTGTTTGTTTCTTTCTCTCTCTCTCTCTCTTCTTTTCTCTCTCTCTCTTCTTTTCTCTCTCTCTCTCTCTTTTCTCTCTCTCTCTCTCTCTCTCTCTCTCTCTCTCTCTCTCTCTCTCTCTCTCTCTCTCTCTCTCTCTCTCTCTCTCTCTCTCTCTCTCTCTCTCTCTCTCTCTCTCTCTCTCTCTCTCTCTCTCTCTCTCTCTCTCTCTCTCTCTCTCTCTCTCTCTCTCTCTCTCTCTCTCTCTCTCTCTCTCTCTCTCTCTCTCTCTCTCTCTCTCTCTCTCTCTCTCTCTCTCTCTCTCTCTCTCTCTCTCTCTCTCTCTCTCTCTCTCTCTCTTTTTTTCTCTCTCTTTTTCTCTCTCTTGTTTTTTTCTCTCTCTCTTTTTTTCTCTCTCTCTTTTTTTTCTCTCTCTCTCTTTTTTTTTCTCTCTCTCTCTTTTTTTTTCTCTCTCTCTTTTTTTTTCTCTCTCTCTCTTTTTTTTTCTCTCTCTCTTTTTTTTTCTCTTGCTTGCTTACGTTATTTTTTTTTTTTTTAAATCTATCCCCTCCGGTTTTGTTATTAATTTTTCTTTTCTTTTTTTTTTTTTCACGCACCCCACATCTTATTCTTACGTTTTCGTTCTTCCGTGTGTCTTATTACTTTCTTTCTGTTATGCTCTCAGTTTTGGGCACATAGTTTTGTTTTTGCTCTTGGGTTCGCTATGAAGGTATAAAAATACATTTTTATAGTTAAAATAAAAGCAATACATTTTTTACATTCATAAAAAAAAATATACCAACGACAGTAGGTTATGGTAAATGACCAATGACATCTATTGATAGTAAATTAACCAGCAATGCAATTTCATTTGCAGCAAAATGGCCAACAATAAATTTTATTGCAAATTGACTAATAATACATTCTACCTGTAGTTGAAGGCATGAAAAATATTTCAAAATGTTTAAATTTCGGCATTATATGACCCCTAGATATGTCGATACTTCGCTAAACAAAATCGACCAGCCAAATATCCAAAATGAACGAACTATTTCATGACATTAATCCACATAATATCCTTCAATTTCTTAAATAAACTCTATTCCAAAATATAACTTCAACAAAACTACAGCATAAAACGCACATATCACCACCTCCAGTTATCATGTCCACACAAACATGTGTACGCAAGAAAGCGGAGTATCATCTACCATGTATTCAATTGTGAAAGCAGAATAACATATCATATTTGTATTATTTCAAAAATTTAATAAAATTTTATTCCGGCATTAAATGTCCCATGATATCCTTCTAAATCCCGTTCTTTCATTTTTATTTTTCTTCACTTTTGCCTAAAGTCTTCTCAGTCTTTTTCACTCCCACTAATCCCTTGCGTCTTAGTGGCTTTATCGCCATTTTCTTTATTGAATCCTATTCTTTTACTGCCCCACTATAGTCTTCTCATTCTTTATCACTATTTCTAACCGACCTGCATCTTAGTGACATTATCGCTTTGCTTGGGGTGAAATGTTAAAAAAAACAAAAACTTTTAGTTTATTTTATCAAATATTTAATATGAATTTAAGCGTACTGATACATTGACATCTAGGTCTCGTCATCTTAGTATTGAACTAGCTAGCTGCAACAGCCACTTCTATTCTAACAGTTTATTTTTTCGCATTTTATTTTTTATTACTTGCTGCTTTCCTGCCACCTAGAGGCTTACGGCCGCATCACGTTGAAACACCGGTTTCCGTACTATCTCGGAAGTTAAGCAACGTCGAGCCTGGTCAGTACCTAGATGGTTAACCGCTTGAGAATTTTTCTTTTCTTTTTTTAACGGTAACACCACTGATGTGCAGGGGGCTACATAGTGTAAGAACAGATAGGAGGAGAGTAAAGAGAAAGACGAACCAGTTAGAAAGGAGCAAGAGAAGGATGGGAATACAGGTGTGATGACAGTTGCAAAGGTGGAGAGAAAGGGAAAGGAATTCTCAACTGAAACCATGTCTAGGCATATCTCTAGTTCATCATTATGTAGCCCCCTGCTCATTAACGCCATTGATGAGCAAGGGGCTACATAGGAGAAAAAAAATTAGATAGGAGGAGAGTAAAGAGAAAGACAGTTACAGGAGGTGTCAGAGAAAGGAGCAAAAGAAGAATGGGAATACAGGTATGAAGACAGTTGCGAAGGTAGAGAGAAAGGAAAAGAACAAGATATACAGTATGATGTAGAAAGAACTAGTCAAGTGGATAAGAAATAAGCATTTAAATTCCTGGAGGTTGTAGCCGTCAGGAGAGCAAGAATATGAAAGCGAGTTCCACCGGCAGGAAGTGCGAGAAAAGAAGCTGATGGAGTAGAATTGTTGTCTGCATTTGGTTGATCTGATCTCTTGTTCCCTGTTTAGGATGTGGTTTCCGGTTTTCTCTTTTCCAATCTTTTCACTCTTTTTTTTCTTTTCCAATTGGAGAAGATAGACTAAACTATCGCCCGGTTCACACTTCACCCACGTCTATTGAACAGGTGAAGACACTTTTCCAATCTTCTTACTCTTACGTAGCCCCCTGCGCATCAGTGGCGTTACTGCCTTGCTTGGGGTGATATGATTTAAAAAAAAAAATGAATGGGTGGGACCCAGTTGCCAGTCTAGTTGCACGAGTAAACACCTGTTGCAGGGTCACCAGTGACTTAAGTTCTTTGGAGCAGAAGCCATGAAAATACTTATAGAACACACAGAGGGAAACCACATCCCGTCGGTGAGAAAGTGGCTGGAGTCTAGCAGCCAAGTCGGTACTTATCATATTACTGGTTCTCCTTTGGAGCCTGTCAAGAACATTGAGATGAACAGCGGGTGCGCCTGACCATATATGACAGCAGTATTCCATGCACGGATGGATGGTTCAGTAGTTGTAAGCTTGGATGTGCGGATGATGTAATAGATAATGGCTTTGAATTGTAAATGGGAGATCCTAGTTTCATTTACTTACGCGCACATGCTTTTAAGAAAGGTATCTGTTGTGGATCCCGGTAATGTGGTCCGCACAAATAAATGAACAACGACCAGTAATTGAGATAGAAAATAAGTGTATTCGCGTAAGGATACAGACTTGAATGAAGATTAGTAGTCCAGGAATGCGGGTTAGTGAAAAGTATAAGTACAAGTCTCTGGAAGTGAAGCCGTAGTATATTGAGTATGTCCGCGTCGGAAGCTGACGGGTATGGCGTAATCTTCTCGAGGAGTGGCGCACAGAGCTACTATGAACTACTATGTACTGACTGCTAATCTCTCTCTCTAGACTCTCGTATTCTATGGTTAACTCTATGTGAAAACGTGGTATTTGGTAATTATTCCCCACCAACTAGGGCAAAATGTGGCACAAGGCCTAAGGCCTTTTTAACGTAGGTCCCCGGGGCCATACAGTCAGTTAAGTGCCATACGTGAAACACGATTGGGCGATCATGTCTCGAAAGAGACATGACTGACTGGGCAGATGGTTATCCCGCAGTAGGTTGCCATTGCTTTCTGCGGTAGACTGGTTGCCGACCAAGGCTATAGAACCCAGTCTGTCCTGCTATTTAACCCATAACTGGAAGGAATAGACGGATTAATACCTTTCCCAAGGGTATTTGCGCGAAAGTAAATACAGCTCAGTCAAAAATATGTCTAATTTTGCCCAGTCGTGAGTCTACCCTTCGGTGGAGCCACGACTGGGTTAATGCTCTCCGTCCGAAGGTAGAGAGCTGACAAAGGAATCACCGCGTGAAAACGCGGGATTCTCCCGTCTCGCTTCTATGGCAGTAGTATAAATATACTCTGAATGAGTTCATCTTTATGAAAAGGGAGAACCCCCACAACAGTATGAATCCACGTTTGTAACACCTAGGTATGGGTTAATTAGTAAAACTTGTTTCCGGTGATGCAAGAATAGATTTACGGATGGCGTAATAGCTAATGACTTTAAATTGTTATTCGAAGAGACGAGTTTCAATTCCAGTTGGGTTCGTTATATTCACTTACGCGCAAATACCAGTCAGTTATGTGTCGAAAGAGACATGATCACCCAAGCGTGTATTACGTATGACACTTAAAATGACGGATTTTTTGTCACACTTTTCGCCTTTCGAACCTTTCGAGTTTTTGCTTCCCTCATAACTACACTTTTCAAAGATTTTCTTGTTTTATTTTAAAAAAAAAAAATTTTTTTTTTCACCATAAATCTTGTCATTTCTTTTTCTCCTTGTAATCCCTGCGTCTTAGTGGCATTATCACCTTGCTTGGGGTAAAAATGATTAAAAAAAATGATACACAACTTAAATAGTTTGACTAAGCGGAAACCGGTTTATACAGGGTGTCCATAAAGTTCGTGTGCAGATTATTTCTATCACAAATACAAATTGGACACCCTGTATTAAATGCAAAAAAAAAAAAAAAAAACAAGACAAAAACAACAAAAAAACGTATAATTACTTTAAATAAAAATAAATTGTGTGGTATTTGAAGCCATTTTTTATTTTATTTCCTTTTCAAAAACAAAAACATCGCATTTTGCATAAGCCAATAATTAGTTACGTAAGGCAATCAAGACGTTCTTTGTTTAATCACTAAATCGGATTTCGTGGCCTTGATATCATTTATCAAATAAGCACCAAAAAACTTACTGCGCATGTGTGAACAGAAATTCACAATCTTGTCGGTTATTAATCGCCCCTGTGTGAACTTGTGTGCTCTCTGTCACTTTCACGAGAACAAGGGATTTCGGACAAAATCTTGTATCGTCCAAGTCTGTCAGTTCCCCTCAGCCAGTCAGTTAAGTGCCATACATGATAATGTCTCGAAAGAGATATAAATGACTAGGCAGAAGATTATTGCCATTACTTTCTACGGTAGACTGGTTGTTGACCAAGGCTATAGAACCCAATATGTCCTGTTATTTAACCCATCACTGGAGGGAAGAGAAGGATTAATACCTTTCCCAAGAGTATTTACGCGTAAGTGAATGCAAGGAATTCAACTTGGAATTCGAATTCGGCTCCTCGATTTCTCGTTCCGAGCGGATATCCACTGCACCATAACGCACATCCTAATTCCCCTAAAGAACTGATATGACTATTTGCAAGTTTTTACCTATTACCGTTGAAAGGAAGAGAACATCATGCGTTTAGCGAATTTAAAGAGATTCCGACGGAGGACTATTTTAGAAAGAACTAGAAATGACCGAACCTGGAAAGTGTTCTAATAGATGATGGAATGTGTAGCACTGAGATCGGAAGGCGAATTGGCATTCCTGAAGCTGAATAGAGTATTGAGAGACAGGAAAGTTTCGCTGTAAACAGAGTACTGGATTATTTTGTGATGTCTGTCCTTCAATATAGCAGTGAAAACAATCTTGAAGCAACCGAATGGGGTTTTTTAGAGAAGGATGCTGGGAATATCATAGACCCAACATGTGAGCAATTTCTGAGGTTTTAGAGAGGATGGAAACAAAAAGGAAACTAATACTTAACATCAGGAAAAGACAGCTGAAGTTTCTGGGACAGGTAATGAGGAAGGAGCGCTTGGAGAATCTGATACTCACAGGTCAGATACAGGGGGGAAAAGAGACAGGGTAAAGCAACGCGTGATGGGCTTGAAAAAATGGATGGCAGAGCGGGGTTTGAGTTGGGGTAACAAGAGAAAGTGTGTTAAGAACCACTAGAAATAGGAAGATGTGGAAGGCCATAATCGCCATACGTCCTGAAGGGACGCAGTACATAAAAGTAGTGTCCTGAATGGAGTATTTTGATTATGATTAAAGTGCTAATGAACCCAACTCCAATAAAGCGTTTCACCCCCACTCCCGAATTTATAATAGTCCCCACTCTTTCTAAATCTCCATCATGGTAGTTTTGATATATATATATATATATATATATATATATTATTAAATACATTGTATTTATTTTCAATTTTTTTAGTTAAATTATTCACCAATAATGTATATGGTCCATTGTACATAATTAGGTTACAATAATGTCTTATATATATATATATATATATATATATACATGTCTCTATTCATCCCAAGCAAGGCAATAATGCCTCTAAGTTGCATATAAGAGGCTGCCGGAATTGAAAGAGAATAAGACTTTAAAAAGAGTGGATATCGACTCGGAACTACAAATCTGGTATCCGAGTTCGAATTTCACTTGAATTCCTTGCATTCACTTACGCACAAATACCCTTGGATAGGTATTAATCCGTCGCTTCCCTCCAATTTAAATAGTCGGGCAGATTGGGTTCTATAGCCTTGGCTGGCAAACAGTCTACCGCAGAAATCTACTGCGGGATAATCTTCTGCCCAGTCAGACATGTCTATTTCGAGACATGATCGCCCAAAGCGTGTATCACGTATGGCATTTAATTGACTGAATCCTAAACAGGAAACGGGGGATAAACCTCTCCTGTCCTGCGGTGGGTGATAGACAAACCATATGTTATTTAAGAACCTGGATTTTAAATAAATCCTGGTTTTACGGCAATCTTTAACATCAACTTAGGATTTTCTTGTTAAAAAGTTGAATTTTAACAAATTCAACATTATGGATAAAAAACAGTCATTTTTATAGTTTTTAAAATTTTTTACTTTTTATATTTTTTTTGTGTGTGTATGCGGGTGTGTTTTTTGTGTTAACATGAACCGGCCTTGCCATAACCTCTCCCTTCTTTTTTCCTTTGATATAGAATTGTTGGATAGGTTTTACACAAATTTTGTATACAAACTAAACCTGACCCACGAGTCAGATAAAATGTCATTCCGGCTTTCTTAGACACTGAATTGTTATCCTTCTCAGAGGAGTCGCATAAAATTCAAATGACTGTGTACGTATCGACGCTAGGATTCGTTTAGGAAAAATTGTTTTTAAGAAATCAGCTTAACCACTTAAAATGTCAGACACTTAAGTTGATGACGACAATCGGATTGAGAGATATTGACCAGAAAATAATATAGGATCGGCTTTTCACCCACTCCTGTAAATATAGTTACTTCTAAAATAATTATTAAAAAAATTTGTTTGTTTTTGTTACTCTAGTCCGTTTGTTTGTTTTGTTTCTTTCTTCCACTATTTCTCTGTCTCTGCTTTCTCTCTCTCTCTCTCCCTCTGTTATGTCTGTCTGTCTCTCTCTCTCTCCTCTGTTATGTCTGTCTGCACTTCTCTCTCTCTCCTCTGTTATGTCTGTCTTGCACTTCTCTCTCTCCTCTGTTATGTCTGTCTCGCACTTCTCTCTCTCTCCTCTGTTATGTCTGTCTGTCTCTCTCTCTCTCTCTCTCTGTTATGTCTGTCTGTATCTCTCTCTCTCTCTCTCCTTGTTATGTCTGTCTGTACTTTCTCTCTCCTCTCTGTTATGTCTGTCTGTACTTCTCTCTCTCTCTCTCCTTGTTATGTCTGTCTGTATCTCTCTCTCTCTCTCTCTCTCCTTGTTATGTCTGTCTGTACTTCTCTCTCTCTCTCTCCTCTGTTATGTCTGTCTGTACTTCTCTCTCTCTCCCTCTGCGTGCCTGTCTGCACTTCTCTCTCTCCTCTGTTATGTCTGTCTGCATCTCTCTCTCTCTCTCCTCTGTTATGTCTGTCTGCACTTCTCTCTCTCTCCCTCTGTTATGTCTGTCTGTCTCTCTCTCTCTCTCCCTCTCTGTTATGTCTGTCTGCACCTCTCTCTCTCTCTTTCTCCCTCTGTTATGTCTGTCTGTATCTCTCTCTCTCTCTCTCTCCTCTGTCTGTCTGTTTCTCTCTCTCTCTCTGTTATGTCTGTCTCTCTCTCTCTCTCCCTCTGTTATGTCTGTCTGTACTTCTCTCTCTCTCTCTCTCTCCCTCTGTTATGTCTGTCTGTACTCTCTCTCTCTCTCCCTGTTATGTCTGTCTGTCTCTCTCTCTCTCTCTGTTATGTCTGTCTGTCTCTCTCTCTCTCCCTCTGTTATGTCTGTCTGTCTCTCTCTCTCTCCTCTGTTGGTTGTCTGCACTTCTCTCTCTCTCTCCTTGTTATGTCTGTCTGTCTCTCTCTCTCTCTCCCTCTGTTATGTCTGTCTGCACTTCTCTCTCTCTCCCTCTGTTATGTCTGTCTGTATCTCTCTCTCTCCCTCTGTTATGTCTGTCTGTACTTCTCTCTCTCTCTCTCCTCTGTTATGTCTGTCTGCCTCTCTCTCTCTCTCTCCTCTGTTATGTCTGTCTGTACTTCTCTCTCTCTCTCTCTCTCTGTTATGTCTGTCTGTACTGTCTCTCTCTCTCTCTCTCCTCTGTTATGTCTGTCTGTACTTCTCTCTCTCTCTCTCTCTCTCTGTTATGTCTGTACTTTCTCCCTCTCTCATGTCTGTCTGTACTTCTCTCTCCCTCTCTCTCCTCTGTTATGTCTGTCTGTACTTCTCTCTCTCTCTCTCTCTGTTATGTCTGTCTGTACTTCTCTCTCTCTCTCTGTTATGTCTGTCTGTACTTCTCTCTCTCTCCTCTGTTATGTCTGTCTGTACTTCTCTCTCTCTCTCTCCTCTGTTATGTCTGTCTGTACTTCTCTCTCTCTCTCTCTCTGTTATGTCTGTCTGTACTTCTCTCTCTCTCTCTCTCTGTTAGGTCTGTCTGTACTTCTCTCTCTCTCTCTCTCTCCTCTGTTAGGTCTGTCTGTCTCTCTCTCTCTCTCTCTGTTAGGTCTGTCTGACTTCTCTCTCTCTCTCTCTCTGTTAGGTCTGTCTGCACTTCTCTCTCTCTCTCTCCTCTGTTAGGTCTGTCTGCACTTCTCTCTCTCTCTCTCTCTCTGTTAGGTCTGTCTGCACTTCTCTCTCTCTCTCTCTGTTAGGTCTGTCTGCTCTCTCTCTCTCTCTCCTCTGTTAGGTCTGTCTGCACTTCTCTCTCTCTCTCTCTGTTAGGTCTGTCTGTTCTCTCTCTCTCTCTGTTAGGTCTGTCTGCTTCTCTCTCTCTCTCTCTGTTAGGTCTGTCTGCCTCTCTCTCTCTCTGTTAGGTCTGTCTGCACTCTCTCTCTCTCTCTCCTCTGTTAGGTCTGTCTGCCTTCTCTCTCTCTCTCTCTCTCCTCTGTTAGGTCTGTCTGCACTTCTCTCTCTCTCTCTCTCTCTCCTCTGTTAGGTCTGTCTGCACTTCTCTCTCTCTCTCTCTCTCTCTCTGTTAGGTCTGTCTGCACTTCTCTCTCTCTCTCTCCTCTGTTAGGTCTGTCTCTCTCTCTCTCTCTGGCTCTCTATGCATATCTCTTTCTCTGTGTCTCTCCTCTGTGTATATATATCTCTCTCTCCTGTTGTGTCTTTGCATATCTCTCTCTCTCTCTCTCCTCTTCCGTCATGTCGTCTGTCTCTGTCTTGTCCCCATTTTGTCTTTTTTGTGTGTTTCTCTCTCTTCCTCATTTGTCAAATCCTTGATTCATAACAGCAAAATATTATTGTTTACTTCTTTATTTTTCAGGAAACATACGACCGAATTCGCACCTTGACTTATTGCGACGCCGACCTTTTCATCCTCTGCTTTTCGCTGG
This sequence comes from Ascarosepion bandense, assembly GCA_037127315.1. NCBI lineage: Eukaryota > Metazoa > Mollusca > Cephalopoda > Sepiida > Sepiidae > Ascarosepion > Ascarosepion bandense. Next base: position 441,221 of record JBBBDQ010001013.1, on the reverse strand, counting down.
TCGAGCCGAGTTCTTTCGAAAACCTCTCATCTCGCTGGCTGACCGAACTGAAACATTACCGACCCCAAACACCGTTCATGGTTGTTGGGACGCATCTTGACATTCGCGAAAAAATTATTCACAAAGAAAGCGACCGTGCCAATCGTGCCGGGAGTAGAAAAGAACGGACATTTATCACATACCGCAAGGCAGCAAAATGGGCCAAGAAAAACAATGCCGTGTGCTATGTCGAATGCTCCTCGCTCACTGGTAAAGGGGTTGACGACGTCTTTCAGATGGCGCTCGGTCACGTGGTTGCACCGAAGAAAAAAAACAATTTCCACAAATCTTTTCGGCGTTTCTTTTGGAAAGTGTGAGTAGAAATGAATGCGTGAGTGTCGAATACGGGATTTATTGGTATAAGTGGCCACTTTCTCCTGGTGACCTTTCAATTGTTTGCCAACTAATCGAAGAATCTATATTTCGAATGCGGGCTACAAAAAAAACAAACAAACCGGATTTACCAGATTCAAAGTTGGCGTCCTGGTAACAATCGATCGATACAAGAAATGAATGTTTAATTGATTTCTCCCCTTGGGAGTTGGATATATTGGCCTCGATAATTGTAAACTGGTTTCGTATTTTATATACACTACCGGCCATAATTATTAGGCGACCCCAGTTTGTTTAAAAGAAATGTTGTATTTCGTACTATTTTTAGTATTTATTGCCAAGTGGATAATTCTAAATGAAAATAGAATGGTTCTTTTATTTTTCCTTTGCAAAATTTTACAAGGCAAGGAAGTGAAGATGAACTCATCCGAATCACCCTAAATTTTCTTCATTCATTCATTGATGAAACTGCAATATAGGTAATTAGATATTTATAAATTCATTTGATGCACATGTTATTTGGCAATATTAACAAAAGAACCATTTTATTTTCACTTACAATTATTCACTTCGCAATAAATACTAAAAAATATAAATTTTTTTTTTTTTTTTTTTTAAACATTGGGGTGGCCTAATAATTATGGCCGGTAGTGTACGTGTTGGTGTCAGATTTTTCTGATTGGTCAACGGCGTTCTAGTCTATTTATTACTTTGCCGTTTGTGGTTTTTTTTTTGACAGTGGCGATCTGTAGATCATATCAGTTAATCTGATAGCACCACCCCTTAAATATTTAAAAAAATCCATTTTTTAGTCCAAGGATGAGGCTACAGAGAGACGACTTTATTTATGCAACGCCATTTCATTGATTGTTACACCCATCTTCATATTTTAATTCTTTCTCAACATTTACTGTTATGATTTGAAAAGAAATGTTTATTTTTATGATTTTATTTTATAAAATGTGATGCTGATGTGTAAAATTCAATCACTTTGATTAAAAAGAAAAAAAAAATAAAGCCCAGAAGAAGAATACAAAGACATCATCATTCAGACTAAACATATCTTTAGTTGAAAAAATCCGAAAAATATTTGTCAAAATTATTTTATATACTCTAAGTACGAATTCCTTTCTTAGAGTAAATATTTTCGTCAGAAAATATATATTTATGAAACAAGACTGCTTATATATATATATATATATATATATATATTAAACATTATCGACCCTATTTCCATCACCTTTTCCAGCAATGTTGATTTTTTCTTTTTTTTTTCTCAAATTAGTGACTTTCAATAATTTGAATTCAATTTAAAATCCAATTTATTTTTATATTCTAATTTATATTTATCAATGAGAGGAAAATTTCCCAAATTTAAAGTATTTATAGAAAGTATCCCGTACTATATATATATATATATATATATATATATATATATAAAAAGGATCGAAAGTGCTGGTTCGGTCTATTGTGACACCGTTTGCGAAGAGTGCAAACGACTGCGTCGCACCCTAGCACCGTGATAGAGTATGATATCTGTGCTCCCTGAGAAGTAACTTGCCATCCCCGGGTGTGGGGGTAGGCTTATAACAATCTCCGAAAATGCTCCGGGTTATATATCGCCAGAGTTGAGCATTATATATGTGTGGGTGTGTTACGGAAAATCCCGAATATTAACGAAATGGTTTTAACAACCCACATATTTAATTTATTTGTTTGAGCATTATTTTTTAATCGATACCCGTATTTGAGTAGATATTCTGTTTTTATATATCTATTTCTACCCGACTATTCATGACTTTTTTACGAAAATGTGTATTGATTTGACTTAGATTAGACTGTGGAATCATTCGTGGTTGAGTGGTCTAAGACGCACCAGATAACTTGGTGGCTTCCCCTATGTCAATAGGGATCGCAGCCGAATGACACATTTGATTAAAAATAGTATATCTACTCAAATACGAGTATTGGTTAAAAATAATGTTCAAACAAATAAATTGCATCTATGGTGATTCTCTAAGCCTTGCTTAGATGGGGCACAAGACCGAAAGTTTGGGGAACCCAGAGAGGATCGTGTTCACTGCTCAGTTATAATTGTTCTAGCAAGACAAACTTGTTAACCATTATATCACGTCAAGGTGCCCAAGCCATGATATGTATACGAAGTGATACCTAGTACTGCACATTTTGTGGCTTAGACTTGATGAACATTATTATTCTGGTAAATAAGATCATATTAAATTTGATGCACCACTCGAAATAGGTTTCTTGCGGATTTACAGAGCGATTTCAGTGCCTTTTTTCACATCTTATAAACACAACAGGCGACCTCTTTCTAAAGGTTCCAATGTGATACATGTTCAGGTATTCCGTGACGATCTTCAGGTTGACTGATGACAATTATGCAAGTTAGCTGAAGGAATATCCAATGGCGGTCCCCGTAGACGAGTCTATAACTTTTTTCTTCATATTTGCTGTTAGTGATTGGTCTCTCTGATTCTGTTTGCGATCGATCGCTTATCGATCTCTTTTAACCGGCTTTGACACGCTTGTGCCTTCCAGAAACTTGACGAAATGCCGAACGAATTATTTTGAAGGCCACGGAGTGGTGATTTTTCTAAGCTTCGTGCAAAGCTGAATACGAGCACATTGTACAAAATTGTCTACTGTCGTAAATACCATAGAGCCGTTTCAACTTAACGATAGAAAATTTCGTGTGATAAGAGTATCTTGTTCGAAACCATTTGGCGGTTGACCTTAGCTTCGTGTCTATTTCCGGTGAACAGCACAATAAGAGCGTATCCAACCATGAAATTTTCAGATAGTAAAAAACATATCACAGTGAAGATACTCCGAAAGTAATACCCCTTGTTGGCCTACCGCTGTAGAAGCGGATGTTAGTGATACGTCAGTTGAGGTTGAACTGACTCGGCAGTAATCTATAATTTCTTTCACCTTGCAACACGCGATATTGCCAAGCCCTACACACGTTTGAGGTCCGTGAGTCACATTGCAAATTTGAACTGGTGAGTCCTACCAAATGCGCTCGTATTGACCAAATTTGGTTGTCTTCTGACTTTCATTTGTTCGGGTCTGTATAAAAAAAAAAAAAAATTGCGGTCAATATTTTTTAACATGAAAAAAGAAATGTTTTACTCCTGATGTAGCTTTTCACATGCGCGCCATATTCATCACCGGCTAAAATGCAACCCCCCCCCCCACATACCTTGTTACTGTTCTAACGTTCCTTTCGAAAAAGATAATTAGATGCATGTGTTTCTGAAAAGGCATACCCAAGCTTTGCGAGGAAAACTGGGCAGACATTTTTCTTCGGAAGCCGTCGATGGTTTTGTAAGCACGAAATCACAGGACATCGTGACAGAGGGTTTGAGTGTATTGTCCTTGATCATGCCTGATCTCTCTCGGAAATAGTAACTAAGTTCCGCTCTGCATAGTTACTGTATAATATAGAAGTTGGCTCTGTGAGTGATGAGGAAACACAAATGTGCTTGAGTAGGCGTCTGCAACAGGGATTATCTAGCCGCCCGCGCAGACGGATGTACTCAGAAACGAGCAACCAGCCATTATTTTCTAGACACACAAACCTGCTCATTGCTTCTTACATATGTGCGGCTAGCCGATGTAATAATCTCTATTTTCTAGTTAATATTTTTTAGTTGAAAGAAAGTATATTAACCTAGTTTTAAGGTAATTTTAGCAAACCTGAACCTTCGTATAAACAATCATTCAAACAAATAAAACAAAAATAGACGGAGTGTCAAAATTAACTGTTTTTCCGATGACACTGACTTAAAAAGTATTAACTACCTTCACTCTTCAATGTTTGTTTTTAAAAAGTTAATGATTAGAACTGGAATAAAACCTAAAATATCTTAAAAGTGAATTTATACGTTACTTTTTTGTTGAGAATTTACAACCAAAATTATTAAAATTACGTATTGGATTTATTTACAAGAATAATTTAAGATTTACAACATTCCAAAAACTAATTAATACAATATTTAAAATTAATACAATATTTATCATTTCAATAATTTATAAAGAAATAAATTTACTGAATTATAAAAATATGTGAACCGACTGTAAGGAAATTTCTATTGTTAAAATTTAATGAACTTCGAATCGATTGGCAATTAGTAATTTTTCAGTCATTCTAATAAACAATCTAATAGTTTTTATTTCTGTTGTCAATTCTCAAAGAAAATGTATAAATTAACACTCATGTTAAGATTGTTACAATTTTTAATCGTCGCCTTTAAACATTACCGAGAAGTAATGTTAATTAAAATAAAAGCCGTGTCATGGGGAAAAAACAGTCGTTTTGACACTTCGTTATTTTATTTTATTATATTTTTTTTTTTGTGGGCACAAAAGTCCATGTTGACCGGTTTTTTTTTTTTTTTTTTTTTTTTTTTTAAATTCTATCTTTGGAACAACAAGTATAAGTTAATCTAGTGGCTTTTGCTACATTTAATATTTTTTTAAACTACTGGACCACGATGTTAAGCATTTTGATACTTTCTTTTAGCTACAGTATCAAGATCAGTTTTAAGGGATTTTTGTATTCTACTAATGATGCAAAATATTAAGTACCTCCTACATTTTACAACGTATTAAAAATGTTTTGAAGTGCCGTTTATATTGTAAATTTTTTATTTATTGTGCATATGCTGGTTGGATGTTAATAATGACTTCGACAATAGGAATAAAAATCTTATTTCTCCATAAAGTTAAACGAATAGGGTGAATTTAATTTTAGATTCGGCCTATTTGTGACTAATATGGCCAAAAAGAAAGTGGAGCAGAAACTTAGTTAATTTGTTGCTTTCAATCAATGGAAAAGGTTATTCGTGATTGCACATTGTCATTTTTATTTTACTTTTTTTTGTGGGAAAGAGAAACGTTTCGATTACTAATTTTTTCCTGCAAAAATGGACTAACATTAAATGATTCTCAAATAATTTTTCGTTTTATTACCTCACATTTTTCTTTTATTATTTAAATTAACTAGTGGTTGGTAGTTAACTCGTGATCTGCATGATAAATATTTACAACAGACTTATTTGGTGGGAAATGTTACCATGCGACTCCAGTGTTCATAATGTAAAAACATATATATATAATTTTATTTTAATAGATATTTATTTCAATTTAGACATTTGTCCTGGGTTTTAAGAACTACAAAAAAGCTTTAAAAAAAAGAACGGGATATCACGTTACTGACAAATTTTACTATCACTGTTTTGCAGGGGGTTATATAGGAGGAAAGCTATGAGAGAATGACAGGTTATAGGGGATAGCTGGAAGTGGGTAAGAGAAAAATGGGAAGACTGATGAGTGGAATATTATAGCACAAATTAAAAAAAAACTTAAAATATGGGGAAGAAAAAAATGAGGCTTTAAAAATACTTTACTAATACATTTGAGAGGAATATTTAAGTCTGTTAATCAATAATGGGTTGAAATATTTAAAAAAAAAAATGGAGGTAAGCAGGAAGAAAACTGGCAATATAAAAAATATTGGGTAAAAATATATGAATTTGATCAAAAATTCATCATTAAGATTAACTTGTAAGCTGGATGAACAAGTAAATGAAAACGAATTTCAAAATAATTAGTTTTCCCATTCATTAATAAAAAATATCTTTGATCTTGATGTTAACACTATAAGTTGGATCCTTCCTGGAAATCTCCAAGGTGACTTTTATGTGCGCTGTCCTTTCAGGACGTAGGCGATCATGGCTTTCCACGTCTCCCTATCCCTGGTGGCTCTTAGCACGCTTTCTCCTGTTACACCCTCTCTCTCTCCTCTGTTATGTCTGTCTGCAACCCCCGTTCTGTCATCCACCTGATCAGGCCCTTCAAATATATTATCCGCTGCCTTCTTGTCTCTTTTTCCCTCTATCTGGCCTGTCAGTATCAGGTTCTTCAAGTCCTCTTTCCTCATTAGGGGGGGGGTGAATTGATGTTTCAGCATAGTGTTGCAGTTAGCAAATCCTTTAAAGTTGATTAAGTTTGGATAAAAGCTGGAAATAATTTCAAGTTTTTGGGAAAGACATTTTTTGATTAGCACAGTTCACAACCAAGAGGCTTGAAACTGAAAAGTATATTTAATAGGAGTAGATAGGTTCGACTGAATTTAGGTAATAACAGCACCGGTTATTGGCTCGGCACGAGAAATCTGAGAGAAGGGTTCGAATTTCAGTTGAATTAGCTGCATTCACGTTCACGCAAATATAGATATGAATCCGTCGCTTCTTTCTCCGGATATGGGTTAAATAGCAGGGCAGATTGGCTGGCAACCAGTCTACCGCAGAAAGTAATGGCAACCTACTGCAGGAAAATCTTCTGCTCAGTCAGTCATGTCTCTTTCGAGACATGATCGCCCAAGCGTGTATTACGCATGGCAGTTAAGTGAACTGAAAAATGGCAGAAGAAAAATTGTTAAAAAAGGTCTTCATTTGATAACAGTTGATCTTATCTGTTTTTTTAGACGTGTATTCTTGGAAATCTGGTACCAGAATAAAACGGCTTGGGTACTTGTCTTTTAGTTGTGGTACAAGGACGAAAGTATTGGGCACCCAGTGAAGATCGAACTCACTACTCAATCTGAACTTATCTAGAAAGACAGGCTTCTTAACCATTACGCCACATCGAAGTGCCCACGTTTAGTCTCCCAACTGGTGTGTTTATTTACATTTATATATTTAGGCCGGCCTATGAGCTTTCCAATCAACCCTCGTATTTCATCCCGAAAAGTTGCCATTGGAACAACTTGAATTGAATTATTTTCTTTATTGACAGTTTGACTTGTGTCCCTCCGCCTCCGACCGTCTTCACGTGTCTGTCTATCCATGGTAACCTTCGGGGAATTTCCAATTGGGAACTTTATTATTTGTGGGTGTCGATTGTTCTCGTTGTTTGGCAAATTTTCCTTTTTAGTACTACTAAATTCTTGTTAGTCCTCTGTACTATCCCGGACCATGAATTGAACTCTCGACAACTAGGCAACAAATTCACGAACCAATATTTTAATACTCTAGAAAACTATACTGAATTAAATTCTGTCTTTCTTTCTCTTCCTTCTCCTCTTCCTTCTCCTCCTTCTTCTCCTCTTCCTTCTCCTCCTTCTTCTCTTCCTTCTCCTTCTCCTCTTCCTCCCTCTTCTCCTAAATAATGTTGATGATAATGATGACCGTTCTCTCACCCTTTACTTTTTCTGTTTTATTCTTTATCTTAGTTTATTTGTCTTTCTCGCCTCGGCGCTTTCTCTTTTTCCAGTTTTTGCCCTGTTTGCATGTGAACGCAACCCGCGACGCCATTGGAAGATAAGTAAACGCATGGGGTAAAATGACCCTTATTAATAACCGCTGTGAGTCTCCTGTATTCAGTGTTTAAATCTCTTTATTAACTTATATCATGGAATTTCGGTTGTTAAAAAAAAAAATTAAGTTTTTACTTATAAGAAGTTAATTTGAAACTAATTTTTTATTTTTATTCTAACATAATTATGACACTAATTCTATAAATAATCATAATTTCATAGTTGATCATGTTTATGAGGGGGAGACTAACACGAGTGTCATCTCTATTCATGAGTGGGAGTAGAGGGGGAAATATTATGGACGGTGTCGAGAGATATCTGTCCTTCTGTATGGAAGTGAATGCTGGACGTTCTCATCAAAGATGAAGGAGAGGCTTGAGGCAGCAGAAATGTGGTTTTACAGATAGATAGATAGTGAAGAGTGTTGGATTGCTACGTGATATCTGTCCTTCTGTATGAAAGTGAATGCTGGACGATCTCAAAGATTTAAGGAGAGGTATGAGGCAGCACAAATGGGGTTTTAGACAAGAATAGATAGATGGATAGTGAAAAGTGTGGTACTATATCTTCACGTTACCGGGTTAACCAATGGTTTCGTGATTACCACATGTTCCAGACTGGATGTTCTCTGATCCCTTCCGCGCCCACGTTGTTTCTTAAGATCCGCGAAAGGGGGGGATGGATACAATTCAGTCGATGGAGTGTTGAATTTGGCGTCGGAGTAGAAGAATAGCTGCCACACCATCAAAGAAATGAAGAAAAGCGTTTGTTATAAACAGTAACAAACATTTATTTACACTGGTATACAATAATTTCTTATCAAGTTAAGACTAACACCGCGAAGTGAGGGCTGAATGTAGTTGACTGGCGGAAAAAGTTTCTTTAACTCGAAGAAATCTTAACTGCAATTAGGCAGTGTCATTGATGGAGTATGCAGTGGCAACGGATTCGGTTCTGGGTAGCGAAGAATGACCGACTCGATTTTTTTTGCTCTGGGTGTTCTCTATTTATGGCCCCGAATCCCGAATAATTAGCTCCTGATTGGTCAGCCAATAGGGATCACCGGCCAATGGCTATCGTCGTAACAACCCCACCCCCTGGGTTGCATCCGATTGGTTTAGATAATCAGCCAATTAGCCCACCCCGATGACTGCGACTAACAAGAAGCAGGCCCTGTGGTTGGTTGATCAATGATTTATTACCTTGTGCCATACTTGCACTCAATCCCCGGGTGAAGCAACCCACCTGTTTGCCACGCTCAAAATATGTTTATATTTTGAAATTGAAGTAATTTTTGACATGCCATTACACCTGCAGAGTGTTTTGTTTTAGTGACAGTTTATAGGTCAACCTTCCGCTTGGGTCTAGATATCTTTATACTTAATGACCTCGGTTTACTGCACCTCGTTCTTAAAAATGTTGAATATCCAGAATGAACTTATTTTCATAATGGTTTAATAAAATAATTATTATAATGATTTAATTAATTGTTATTTAATTAATTTTCATTTAATTAATTTCGCCAGTCAACTTTTTGACACTTGAATGAAAGTGTCATATATGAGGGACTAACACAAAGTGGCATCTCTGTTCATGAGTGGGAGTAGAGGGAAATATTGTGGTCGGTGTCGAGAAATTTTAAAGTTTGAACGATGAATGTGGTGGGGCACTTTGGGCCGAGATTTTTCTGAGGAGGGGGCAAATTCAAGAAGCGTCTTCATTTTCATACTCCACCCCCCTATCGTATACACGACTTAGGAATGAGTTTGAGTATAAGTTAAGTATTAAGTTAAACGGAATAACTTTTCATTCATAGTAGTGAAGTTCAAATCTATTCTTGCCCTCTTTTCCACTCTCAAGCCGTTACAACACAAAAGAAGTTAATTTCAAAATAAAATCAAAGGGTTAATACTAATGTCACTACAAGCAAAACAGTGTGATTTGTCTGTGATTCTTTTTTCCCCTCTATAAAATTCTGTATTTGTCCTTAAAAAGCTAAATGAAAAAGAAAACGCAGAGGGAAAAGTGCTGAAGATCAAATCTCATCAAAATCAAAGACTGATCAGTTTAATAAATTTTTGACACTTGAAAAAGTGAGAGGGTGGGCAACGGGGGGTGGGGGTGCAGCCCAAATCCGTAGAATCGCCACTGATCAGGCTGAATGTCATTATGGTCTATTGGGCGTCGTGTAGTTGTAACCCAACGCCACTTTACCCCACCTCCCATTATCAATAATAATAATCATGTCAACAAACTAAGTGACAAAAAATCAGACATGTTCGCTCCATGCGTACCAACTTTCTTTCTCATCTGTAGTACTAACTTGAAGTTTGAGGAATTCAAAGATTCATCTGTCAAAATAACAGCGTTTCCCGAGTCTTGCCGTACATTAATTCATCTTTTTGAAATCACCCAACAGATAAAAACGACATTCTCTATCTTCAGTTTTAAACTTTTAGAAAACTTCTTATCGCGCGAGGACACAGAGACACCTAAAAAAAATAAATGAAAATTAAAAATCGCCCTTGATAGTAGCTGAAAAAAATAGGCGAAAGCGCTCGGGTTCAAAAAATATTTGGACGGTATTTACTCATTTTATGTCTTTTAATGTCCAGAAAAAAAGCACTCGTATCAAAACAAGAAAAATTAAGCTTAATTGCAGCACCATGTCAGTTGTCTTTAACGAATTGTGGTGCAATGGATATCGGTTCGAAAAAAGAAATCGGAGATCCCAGTTCGAATTTCAGTTGAATTCGTTTCTTTCACTTATGCACAGATACGTGAAAGGTATTATTTCTTCATCTATGGGTTAAATAGCAGAATAGATTGGGTTTTATAGCCTTGGTTGGCAACCAGTCTACCGCAGAAAGTAATGGCAACCGACTGCGAGAAAATCTTCTGCTCAGTCAGTCATATCTCTTTCGAGACATGATCGCCCAAGCGTGTATCACGTATGGCACTTAACTGACTGTATAAAAGAGGGATTGCTCCCCCCCCGACTCACACACATGAATCCTTATCCATAAAGATGTCATATTCTTGTACTAGCTGTAAAAGAAAAAATAAGTACGGTTAAAAAAAAAAACTTAAAAGCTCTTTCAGGAATATGAGTCTATTCAAGTATTAACTATTTTTCTCTCTAAAGAATTTGTGCAATGTGTCATGTTTAAATTAAATGCCTTTCTTGTTTGTGAAATAAATTGTTTTGTTGATACTAATTTTTGTCATGTAATTCTTTACTTTTTTTATTTTTAAATACGAAAATTTCGAAACATTTTGTCTTAATTTATTTCAGACCTGTTTATTTGAAACCTATTTCATTTTAATTTCGTGTATTTTATTTTCGACACATTTAATTCAGTACCTCCATTGATGTGCATTGTGGTGCAGTGGATATCGACTCTGAACGACAAATCAGGGAGCCGAGTTCGAATTCCAAGTTGAATTCCTTGCATTCACTTAAGCACAAATACCCTTGGGAAAGGTATTAATCCGTCTCTTCCCTACAGTTATTGGTTAAATAGTAGGACAGATTGGGTTCTATTGGCTGGCAACCAGTCTACGGCAGAAAGTAATGGCAACCTACTTACTTGGGGATAATCTTCTGCCCAGTCAGTCATGTCTCTTCCGAGACATGATCGCCCAAAGCGTGTATCACGTATGGCACTTAACTGACTAACCTCTATTGATTATGAAAAAATGCCCCACACTTAATGAAAAATGAAATTTTTTAAAATCTTTTTTTAGCAATTTTGGTTAAATTTTATTTTTAATATTTTTCCCCATCAAATTTTAGCGTCTTTTTCGCGGTAAAAACATTGATCTGAAAATCCTTGCAAAAATGAAATATTTGTTGGATTTTAATGAAACTTTCAGGACTTATTCACAAATAAATGAAATTTTACAAGTGTTCTTTTTTCTTACCTCTGTTACCCTCCCCCACCCCCATTTACTTACCAAATTTTGTCCTGCATAATGTTTATATTGATTAAAAATAGAACATCTTAGAGAATTTAATTATTTTTTCTTTTTCTTGTGAAACAGGACCTCTAGTTACAGAAAATCTGGTTTGAATAGTAAAATAATAAAAAAAAATGCATTAAAAGTAACATATTTTATGAGGAAGGCTTTTACTTGCTTTTATGAATAACATATTATGGACACTATAAATAAAAATGGTTGAACAATCAGTTTCACAAGAATTGTTTTCATTTTTAAACATTTTAATTAGAATAATTTATAATATTTTAAATCTTTTAAATTTCTGTAATACTTTTTTCTGGTTAGGTGATATTGTTATTAAGTAAAAACTATATTTACTAGGATGTGCGTTGTGGTAAAGTGGATATAGGCTCGGAACGGGGAGCCGAGTTCGAATTCCAGTTGAATCCATTGTATTCACTTACGCGCAAATACCCTTGGGAAAGGTATTAATCCGTCTCTTCCTTCCAGTTATGGGTTAAATAGCGGGACAGATTGGGTTCTATAGCCTTGGTCGGCAACTAGTCTACCGCCGAAAGCAATGGCAACCTACTACGGGATAATCTTCTGCCCAGTCAGTCTTGTCTCTTTCGAGACATGATCGCCCAAGCGTGTATCATGTATGGCACTTAACTGACTGATTGATATTTACTAATCATAAACGGAAAAAAGCCTAGAACAATTCATCGACTCACCCTCCGCCATATTTTTAAAAAAATATATTGATTTTTTTTCTCGATTTTTGTAAATACAGACGTTTCGAGACGACACTGTTTAAAAAAATAAATAAATAAAAGAACAATATCTATGATAATTGTAAAGCTGAAGTAAGTAAAGTTTAATAAAACAGATGACGGAGAATATTTTCAAAAGATTATAAGATTGCTGGGAGTAGTTAAAAATTAAATAAAAGGTGCTCATTAAAAAAAATCTTTCAAAAATAAAATTTTCTTTCTGAAACTATGAGAAATATTACTTTCTGAAACTATGAGAAATATTACCTGATGCAAAGTTATATTTATCCAAATTGAAAAAAATGTTTAAAATATCGCAGGAATTATTATTATTATTATTTTTTTTTTTGTTAACACGGTAAGTTGTTGTTTAAGATGTTGACAGCTTGATTGACAGACAGGGGTTTATGTAATATTTTTCTACGGTGAATAAATCTGTAAAATTTACTTGAGGAAATTTTACAGTAAATTTTATTTTTTAATTAGAATTTTTTTTTTTTTTTAATCATATCACCCCGAGCAAGGCGGTAACGCCACTGATGCGCAGGGGGCTACGTAAGAGTGAAAAGATTGGGAAAGAGAAAGCCGGAAACCACATCCTAAACAGGAAACAAGGGATGAGCCTCTTCACCTGTTCAATAGACGTGGGTGGAGTGTGAACCGGGCGATAGTTTAGTCTATCTACTCCAATTAAAAAAAAAAAAAAAAAAAGGAAAAAGAATGGAAATGAGTAAAAGATTGGAAAAGAGATGTTAGGTAATGTTTTTTATTCAATCTATGGTGTGCGTTGTGGTGCAATGGATATTGGATCGGAATGAGAAATCGGAGAACTGTGTTCGAATTACAGTCGAATTCGATCATTCACATATACCCATGAGAAAGTTATTAATCCATCTCTTCTCTCAGTTATTGGGTTCTATTGTAGCTATAGGGAGATGGTTAAGCTATTTTAACCCAGTGTCCTCATTTGAGGACAGCATAAAAAACTGTAAAAAATAATGGGTATAAATCATTATATAAAACCATTATTATATATAGGTAGTGAGGACATATTGATTCAACAATAAAATTACCTTCCAAATATTGTTCGATTGAAGAAAAATTCTTGTGATTTGTAAATAATTTTTAAACAGAAAAGATTTTTTTTTTCAATTATCCAAAAAATTATTTAACTGTTGTTTACCCTGGATAAAAATCCCAATGTTATATGCTTCAGCACCAGACGGAGGGCATATTTCCTTGTTATCTTGATTCAAAAATGTCTATGTAGAGTAAGTGCGACGGACAGACAGAATTTGCCGTTCATTTATTTAAAAGTATTATTAGTATTCAAAGATAAAGAGATTTGAAGCAATAGAAATGTAGTTCTACAGAAGGATGCTGAGGATACTATAGAGCGAACTTGTGAAGAACAATATATCAAAGAAAATCCTTTTTTTTAAAAAATCATATCATCCCGAGCAAGGCGGCAACGCCACTGATGGGCAGGGGGCTACATAGGAGTGAAAAGATTGGAAAAGAGAAAACCGGAAACCGCATCCTAAACAGGAAACAAGGGATGAGCCTCTTCATTTGTTCAATAGAAGTTGGTGGAGTTTGAACCGGGCGATAGTTTAGTCTAAAATGGGAACAAAAAGGACACTTATACTTAACTTTAGTTGAATATTCTGGGACGCATAAAGAAAGAGGGCTAGTAAAATCTGTTACTCACAGGACGGAAAGGCAAGAAGGACAGAGAAAAACATACTTGACAAGCTTGAGAAAATGAATAGTGCGATAAGAAAATTGTGGAAAACCATGATTACATACGTCTTGAATGAGCACTACACAAAATGCGAGATATTTGTAGATGAAGGGGAATAACTTTTATAAAAATATAAAACAGATTGGATTATTTCCCTTGGAACTCATAATTATTTAGGTTTATAGTGTTTTCTAAAGTAGTGTTGGATTTCAAAAACATTTTTTTTTGTCCACATCTGTGAAGTTTTCATTCTAAGTCTCGAAAATACTTTATAAAATTTATTATTTTTTTTATCCATAAATGTTGAATGTGTTAAAATTTAACTTTTAACAAGAAAAATCTCAAGTGGATGTTAAAAATTACTGCAGACATTGTTGAATTATTTTAAATGGAATGATCTAATTATGACATGTCTCTAATTTGTATTTAGATACATCGAATTCATTTTCAGTTTTACTAGTTAAATTGTTCACTTATACTGCATATGGTCCATTGTTGTACATAATTAGGTTAAAATGAAATCTGTATCATGAGGAGAGTCGAGTTCACTACTGATGCATATCCTCTTGGTGTCAGTTTAAACGTTTGCCTTTTTTTCCCTCCTGTACTGTGACAATTTTCTGAGTGCATATTTTCTTTACTTGAAACTTACTAACACATGTCAATGAAATTTTCACTCTTCAACTTTATGGTAAACTATATAGGTTAGAGATGTACTTATCAAAATTGTAATAAGATTTGTTGCCGGAATATTTCTTGTGCTAATGTAGAAAACGCGTATCTCCTGCTATTATTTTCCATTAACAATTATTGCAGACTGGAATGTGAGTCCAAGTAATAAATGAGTAACATAAAAAAATAAAACATACGAAAACGCATGTATTAACAAATATGTTACACTTACAAGAAAAAAGACATTTGAAGACGAACTTCAAGAATTTTAATGTGTGCCTGTGTGAATGAGAAGTTTGTGTAGGCCTACATGCAGTGGCGATTCTACGAGGGGGAACAAACGAGCCAATTTTAGCTGGACCCTCGGTTGACCCCCCCCCCCATTACTTTTATAAGCTTCAAAAATTAATGAAATAGATCAGTCTTTGATTTTGATAAGATTTGGTCTTAACCACTTTTCCCACTGCGTTCCTTTTTTCATTTAACTTTTTAAGGACAAATGCAGACCAATTTATGAAACTGATCAGTCTCTGATTTTGATAAGATTTGATCTTCAACACTTTTCCCCCACTGCATTTTCTTTTTCATTTAGCTTTTTAAGGACACATACAGAAACCAATATGGAAAACAATCAAACAAAATAAAACAACCAGATAGATACAAATGTAGGGACGAGAAAAGAATTAAAATCAGCTCTTTTTCACTTAAAAAAAAATTCACAACGACTTGTGAAATCCTGGTTTTTCCTAAATAGAAAAATGATTGACCATCTGCTTATAGAAAAAGTCGAAACCAAATTTCGTAAGTATGTGTTAAATTGATTTTTGACGAATGGGAGCAACTTGAACGACCAAAAGAATTTCGAGTACATGCGAAAAAAAAAATCTTGATTACAATAATAAAGGACTTCACCAGTGTCAGTCAATCAGAGTCAGACGGGAACCGCGACACGAAACAACTAAAATGTAACTTCAACTTCAAATCGACCCGGAGATAAGGTCAGGTCGCACCTTGTTCTCTTTCTCCATATTTTTTTCAACATTTTTACGAACATTTTCTACAACTCTTGATACCCATAACTTTATCATTAAACACAAACTCTATCCTCAACTTCATAACAATTCTAGTTTTCCCAAAAGGAAAAAGGATTGACCATGTGCTTAAAGAAAAAGTCGAACACAGAATTCGCAAGTAGGTGTTAAATTGATTTTTGACTAATGGGAGCGACTTGCAAGACTTGAGGACTTCGCGAGCAAGTGCAAAAATCTGAATACTATAAAAGGTCCCGGTCAGCGTCAATCACACAGTCAGATGGGAGACGCGAGACGAAACGACTAAAATGTAACTTCAACTTCAAATCGACCCGGAGATAAGGTCTGGTCGCACCTTGTTCTCTTTCTCCATATCTCTTTCAACAATTACTACTACGAACATTTTCTACAAGTCTTGATACCAATAACTTTCTCATTGAACACGAACTCTACCCTTAACCTTTTAATAATGTTTCTAATTGAACACGAACTCTACCCTTAACCTTTCAATAATGTTTCTCATTGAACACGAACTCTACCCTTAACCTTTTAATAATGTTTCTCATTGAACACGAACTCTACCCTTAACCTTTTAATAATGTTTCTAATTGAACATTAACTCCTATAACCTGTTATCCATTTCTTTTTATAAATTTCTATTTTAACATGTAAAAATGTATATTTTATTCTTACAACATTCCACACGTTCCATCCTGCCAGCCAACTAATAATTCTGATGATGATAATTTCGCCTAAATCCTGTAAGCTGTAGGGAGTTCGGTTATGTCTGACACAAGGCCGAATCAAAGAAACATTAACCATTTCCCTACGCTACAGAAACAGACATGTTTTTAGGGAGGGAAAGAGACTTAATAGTCATATTTTAATGTCTGAAGGAAGACGTTAAGTAGAAATAATGTTCCCAACTTGATATGTAGACACATAGGCAGTCAGTAATTTATGGCCAAGTGAAAGAATTGGTTAGTGATTTTGCTGCTTGTGTTTCCCCCGTTCTCCTCAGAAAATTTTCTGTCCTTCAATGCATTCCCCACTCTAAAAGTTCCACAATCGCCACTGTCTACATGATAGACATGTATGTGAAAGAGTAGAAAATGTCATGAGGGAAGTGTAAGACCTTGAATATAAACGTGCGTCAGTGTGTGTAGGGGACATTTTTTGTTCACGCGCGAATACTACTTATAGCCAGAGTTGTGAAAATGGGCGGGTGGGGGGGAGTGAGAATATCATTCTTTTAAGGCTTAAGGAGCGTCCCTAGCGACAGCTTGTTTTAAGAAAGTCAAGTGGGATAACCCACAGATTACATCAATCTCTTAGGGAATAAGGCTTGTGGTAATACCGAGCAAGCAAAAGACCGGATGTTTGCCCTCAGAGGTCTAGACAGCAAATGACTAAAACTGGTCTTTGCGCATATGGGCTCCATGCTGAAGTTCCGGTGGAAAACCAAAAATACGGACCCTTTTCGCGAGCCGACGTGATTTTTATTGATCGTTCAATGGGAAGCCCAGAATTAAATCTGGGTGTGACTTCCCAAATGACTTGATCGGAGCCCCGAAAATGAAACAAAAGGATGACACATGAAAACAATCGACAGTTGAGAAAATACGAGCATAATTAACACGTTCCTTGACAAACGTCAAGCGATCATATTATGTTGCCTCTCCTCTCTCTCTCCTCTTCTTCTTCACTGTTCACTGAGCCACTTAATAACTGACTGGTACCCGAAGGTCCGAGCGGAGACTTCGAAGACACTCCTAACAAACAAACGAACGCGCGCACACACACACACATACATACACACAAACTCTTTTCGGCAATTACTGCTGTGAATATTTTTAACGACCTTTGTACTAACCAAAAGACATTTTTATTTGTAAAAAAAAACAAAAAAGAAACTAATTGATATATATAAATGTTTTTTCTATACACAATTTAATTTTCTTGTTTTATACCCCTCTTATAGTGGGCTATCTACTAACAAGGCCGAATTCAGTTAATCTGTTTCAACACACAAATACACTTCACCATAATGGATAACCCACTATAAGCTTATTCCATTTTTAGTTAACTGATTTTATTCAAGTCGTTGTTCACGTCTAGAACAGGAGGCCTAGTAAACGATAGTTTTGTTTAAATTATTTATTTATTATTATTATTGATGCTGCTAAAACTCAACTTATAAATAGTAATAAACCTCTTTTCTTTATTATTATTATTATTCTGTTTTAGAATATCATCCAGTGATATCTGAGTAACAGCCAAGGAAAGAATGCAAGTAATCCAGGGAAGCCGAAAATTTATTTATTTTTTTTTTGTAAAGTGTAAGAAATATGCAATCACTATTTACGTACATATAAAGCATTTAACTAGCAGCACAGTTTATATCATAGATACGACGAGGCTGATAACGTCAGTTTTTACGAGAAATAATTTTATTCATTCGTTTAAAAAATTAGTTTCAAAATAAAATGTATAAAAGAGAACAAAGTAAAATTCAGGGGCAGTAACTCTAAAAGCTTTATCCCTAGTTATTTCCCTTAGAAAAATACCTTCAGCCAAACAAAATAGCTTACAGTACACTTAGAGCGATGACTTTTAAAAATCTGTTCTCCAGAGCTCCGTTCAGTTATTTGCACGGTTGAGTGCCCATCTATATTAAAATTCCATTGGTCAATGCAGCTGTGTTAATGCAACAAAATTAATGTCGCATGTTTACGTTTTGTTTGCATTGTTGCAGTGTTAAACACCGGAAGTAAAAAAAAAAACAAAAAAACTGAAGGAAACAGTCAGGCGGTGGTCAGTTGGTCCGACTTAAGCTGCCAGATTTGAGCGAGCTCTTTTTATTATTCTTATTCTTATTCTATACGCATGCTTCAGCTGAATTTAAATGCTTAAGAGTACTTTACAAATAGAAAAATATAAACAGAACTATAAACAAACGCGTATATATAATGCTGTCTGACTATATACTTCCAATCAGAATTAAAAGAATAAAATAAAATAAATAATCTAGATACCTCCTCTAAATTGCTAAAAATCAGCATAGTATGAATAAAAAAAGGCCCCAAACTTAATAAAAACGAACTTTTCCCATCAAAATGTTTTTAGGTACATCCAGTCATTTTTCTATATCTAAACTTAAATTGAAATTTTAAAAATAAGTTATCTTCAAACTTTAAAATTATCTTTTTTTTTTCTTTTTTTATCATATCACCCCGAGCAAGGCGATAACGCCACTGTTGTGCAGGGGGTTGCATAAGAGTGAAGATATTGGAAAAGAGAGAACCGGAAGCCACATCCTAAGCAGGAAACGAGGGATGAGCCTCTTCACCTGTTCAATAGATGTGGGTGGAGTGTGAACCGGGCGATAGTTTAGTCTATCTACTCCAATTGGAATTTTTTTTTTTTTAATAAGTTTTAACTTAGTAAAAGTCGAAAGAAGCCTTCGAAGCTAAACTAATTTACAGAACCTTCTCTAGCAAGTTTAAAGAAAAGACCATGTAAAGACGAAATAAATAACCCTTTGGCTGTCCAGAAAATGGCCGCTGAAGGAAAAAAGACAGGACCAAATCATTATTAAAGTTCACAATGGAAAACGTAATATTACATAACTTTATTTTTTTTCCGGTGTCAAACACATTAATTAGGGATTCTTGCAAAAATCAAATAATTGTCGGATTTTAATGAAACTTTCAGGACTTATTCACAAATTTTATTTGAAATTGTTTTAAAAAAATCTTGAATAAAAATATTTTTTTTTTTTTTTTTTTTTTTACACCTTTTACCCCCACCCACTCCGCGTAAATTCATGAAATTTTAAGAAATTAAATTTTGTTGCGATAAATGGTTTCATTAGTTAAACGCAGGACTCATTAGAGGATGTATTGTAAATCATCTATATATATATATTTTTTTTTTTTTTTTTTTTTAAATTTTGCCTCTATTTCCGAAAATCTACTCCCAGTATTAAAATTAAAAAACACAATATAACTATGGAATTATTTAATTTGATAAGCTTTTAATTGCATGAATAAATAAAAAATAAATACATTATAGTCTGAAGAATTTTTTTTTTTCGATTGCTAATTAATTTTTTATAAGAATTGTTTTCATTTTTTTAATTTAATTATAATAATTTATAAAGTTTCAAAAATATTTTTAAAATACTTCAAAGATTTGTTGCGACTAGTTTAAAAACTAATTAAGCGAAAATTATATTTAGTAATCGAAAATTAAAGTTTAATACGAATCGTTCTGCCTCCCTAGATTTAAAATTTTAACTTTTTTGTGTATTTGAAGATTTTTTTTGTGTGTGGTAATTTCTATGTGCAAATTAAAAGGTCAGAGTCCCCCTCCCCGCTTACCGGAAAAAAAAATAACATTTGTACAATTGTCACTTGTGACCGCCATAGACTTATCTTATCTCTAATCTGACAACCGGTCAACACATTTGATATGAGGCGGACAGGTCCAAAAGTTCAACTCGGTGATTAAAATAGTTTTATTCTAAATTTCAAGCTATAAATAAGTAATAATTATGTAAATCAGATTAATTTAACATTAACTTTGCTAATTTTCCAAAAATAATATCCCACAGATTTATATTTTATTTTTGCAAGATTTTTAAAAAAGAGAATTAACTTTTGTTTACAAATGTGTCGATCGCTTAAAAATTGCCGAAAAATTGAAAAAAAAAATTGAAAAATTTTAGATTCCAATCAATATAATTTCTGTTTGAAATACACTTGAGTATTTTGCTTAGTGAAAATAGTAAATTTAATCATTTAGCTTTCAATTAAAACTAAAATAAAAGTTTCAAGAAAACTTTTATTTTTAAAAATTCAATTTAAAAATTAGTTTTCAAAAATGAGTGAAGGTGCCTAAAATAATGTTACTGCTATAAAATTATAATGCTTCTGAACACTTACCAGCTTTGAGAGTCAATCTTCGTGTTATGTTAAACTTTTGCACACCTCAAAGAATCGAAAAGGGAACTCATACGGACTTTTTCTGTGCGTCAGAAATTGTTGTGACAATAGAGGTAAAAAAAAAAAAAAAATCACTGAAAAAATGGCATAGTATGAAGAAAAAAAGACCCCAAACTTAATAAAAAAAAGTTTTTCCATTAAAATATTTATTATTAAGAGGAAAGACCAATATATTTTTAATTATTTAAAAAGAATTTAATCCTTTCTAACACGTTCGAAATTTCGGTGAAAAAAAATCTCTTTCGTCAGCGATTCACCTGATGTTTACTAGAGGTTACTACTATGGCAAACATAATATTACGCAAATCGTTTTTGGCGTTGAAAGACACTTTAATTTGGAAATTCTTGCAAAAATCAAGTAAGTGCATGATTTTAATGAAACGTTCAGGACTTATTCTCTGATGAATGTGTGGTGATACCGAGCAAAAGCGAGGGGCCGGATGTTTGCTTTATAACGACCAGAAAGCAAATGAACAAAAGTCGTCTCTGTTTAGGTAGATTCGCGCAGATGTTCCGGTTGAAAAATCAAAATCAAATTTCCATTTCGCGAGCCTACGAATCAAATACAAGTGTGAAATCCCAAAACGAGTTGCTTTGATCCAAAAAGCAGATATAAAAAGCCGAGACAAAAAGCACCCAGAAGACAGACCAGGCAGAGACCAAGGAGAAGAATGTAATTACTATCCCCTTGACCTAAGTCAAGCGGTTACTACGCTTGCCTCTTTCCTTCTCCCCTGTCTCAAAAGTACTTACTGACCTAAGGAGCGACTACTTCTAAGACATTCCTCACATACCTCCGCTTCTCACGTTCCTAAGCACTAATTATCTTTTTCAGAATTATTGTCATGAACATTTTAACCTCCGTTGGACCCATATTCAAGTATTGCTTTAATTGTAAAACATTAATTGATATGTGTATATATAAATGTTTTCAACTCAATTTGCCGTTCTTGATTTTATAATCATTTTATGACTTATAGTGGGCTATCTACCACAAGGCAAACTTCCGTTAACCTGCAACAGTACAGAACGGACTCCCACTACAAACGGGAAAATAATAAATAAGATACCCCGCTATAAATGCAGTTATTTCTGCAATTAATGTTTTAGAAAATTTTGGTGAATATATAACAAAAATTTTGATATTTAAATCCGTTGAATAGCCATTTCTACGAGGAAATCCTCGTTTCTTCAGTAACGGCAAAACGAAAAATTTATTTACTCAAATTCAAATGTATTAAAAGATTTTATACCAGTAGAAGTCAAAAAAAAAAAAAAAAAAAATCATCCATCCACAGAAAATTTGCTTTGGCAGCATTTGCTTATGAATTCTTTATGTAAATTTAAAAGTTTTGATTTGGATACTTTGATATTTTTATTATTTCCCATAAACATAGATTGCACCTATCGTGAAAATTTCTGGAGTACGGGCTTAGTCTATCAGTTTCCAACTAATTATGGGGTTTAGTTCTTTTTCCTTCATTTTCCAAAATCTTCGGGAAAGTGCTGTTTGATATTTTTGATTGAGGGTTGGAAAAAAGAATGCCTATGGTTATAGCAATGTTGCTTAAAATCCCCCGTAGATTACCTGGATGGATTTACACTTGCCTTCCACCGGGTAGATACTCACAGATCTACAATTACAAGCATATATTTGGCTCTGTAAGTAGAATATATTTGCATCGAGTCCTCCACCTTGATCAATTTTAATATTAATGAAATTAATATTAATTAGGATCGGGTTTTTGGGATTTACGTACCTGATCATCCTTTTAGGTTGAATATATATATATATATATATATATATATATATATATGTTACTCCTCCCCTCTCCAATTTAATTTCGTGAAATCTCTAGAAGATCAGTACTGACCCCAATCTTTTTTAGTTAAATACAGGACTCCTTGGGAATGTAAATTATGTAAATTTTTCCTTTTTTTTTTTTTTAACGAAACCACTTTCCGAACATCTATTGAAACTTTAAATATTAAAACTACGCCATTCTGAAGAAAAATATCGATGAATAATGAATTTCTTATAAGAATTGTTTTCATTTTTTCTTTGCTAATTAAAATGATTTATAAAGTTAAACACATCTTTTAAAATTCTTCCAGTCACTCAGTGTCTTCGATTAATTTATTAAGTATTAAGTAAAGATTGTATTTACAAATCGAAAATTGAAATGCTTAATACAAATAATTTAGAATTAAGATCTTCAAAATAATCTAATTTTTTTATGTCAAGCAGCTAATTTTTTTTTTTAACTATAGAAACTTATAAGAGAATTATCATTAAAAGATCACGTTTCAAGGTTGTTCTCTTACGAAACCTTGACTTGGGTTATGTAATTTTTTGGTCACCATACTTTCAGATGTGTAAACTGATTTATAACAGGGGCTATCATTGTATTCTTGAAAGATCAAGACCTTTCTGATTAAGAAATATTTTTCATGTCATAAACAAGTAATATTTGTTTCAAATCAGGTTAATTTAATTTGAAATTTGTTAATTTTAAAAAATAACGTGTCACAAATGTATATCTGATTTCTGCAAAATTTTTAAAACCGAGAATTAAATTTTGTTTACAAATGTGTTGATCGCTCATAAAATGGCGGAAAAATTGTTAAACATTTCAGAATTTTAGATTCCAATGAATATAATTTTTGTATGAAATACACCGAATATTTTGCTTACTGGAAAAATTATATTTAATTATTTAGCTTTCAATTAAGCTAAAATTAAAGTTTCAAGAAAACGTTTTATTTTTTTTAAAATTCAGTTTAAAATTTAGGTATTGAAAATCAGTCGAGGAATCTAAACTATATGATACGAATCCTATATTTTGCAGCAAATTGCCAAAGCACAAAAAATAGAAAACGCAAACAAAGTTGGATCAGAATTACTGAAAGTATTTTGATACAAATTACTAAAACAAATAAAAAATATGATCCAAAGTAAATTTTGTGATTCTGATTGCAGATTGGGCAAAAATCAAATTGATCTTTCAGTGGTTCATGTCTATGGTTCCTGACATCCCGTCCCCCCACCAAAAAAAAACAAACTTTGTTTTAGGAGTTGATCACGTAGTTCAGCTGGCTAGTTATTCACGTCTTCGTCACCAGTGAGTTAACCAGTCAGTATCCGGCTTTGTTCTCTAAGTCGACGACCACTACAGAAAGACACTTCCGCTGACTTCTTAAAAAAAAAAAAAAAATTACCACGATAAACATTTTTTTCTCACAAGACAATACCATTCCACTCTCTTTTTCACCTTAAATTGATTGAATTTTCTTTCTTCTCACCGGGAACAACTATTGTTCACACACATAGCGAAAAAAATAGACTTATCTTCACAAATCGCATTTTGCTTAAATAACGAACTCTTCGAACTTTAAATGTATTTTATAATCCTGTAGCGGCCTAACTACTTTTTTTATTTGTTATGTAAATGTTAGCTTCTCAATTCAATGTGTACCAAAAAGTGAACAAACAAGACGTGAGTAGACAATATTTTAATTATAACAATAAACGGTTAAAGGGAGAGAACTTATTTATACTCTTTTGATAATTAACTGGATATGTATGAAACACTTTTATGTATGTGTTTAAGAAAATAATTTAAACAGTTCAAAGATGATCAGTTGGTAAAATAGTTTGTAATTTGTTCCAGTTTCAAGTGATGAGTTGGAAAATAGTCTGTATGTCCAAATAATTGAAATAGCACAAAATGATGAGTTGAAAGAATAAACAGCAAGCAAGGTGTGTGTGAAAGAATGTTAAAAAAATACTTGCGTTTAAGTCGATAAGTTGAAGAATATAATTATTTACCAGGAGAAAAATATTGGATGCAAAAGGTAGTTATTGCACAGTTTGAATATTTAATTTAGTTTCTCAGGCAGGTAAAAAAATGAATCCGGCTTAATTTCTTTTTTACAAGGAGGCGAAAATATATATGCCTTAAAAGAAGTGGTTTTCTTTTTAACGAGTAGGCGAAAATATATATGCCTTAAAAGATAAGTGAGCTGGATACAATAGGTCTGGTATCTTCAAAATCTTCCTTCCAACTGAAGCTTCAAGAGCGGGAAGATTCCCGCTTTTTCGAAAGAGAGGCAAAATGCTGCTGCTGATGCAGAACGAACCAATGAAAAGTTTGGTTACAAAAAGAAGATGGTTTGATTTATTTTACAATTTTCTTTCTCGAACTTTTTATAAATATAGGTGATACGAGGGTATCGTAGAGAGCTCGACAATCCTAACAAATAGAACACTAAAAAATACCAACTGTCTATTTATGTATATACTAGCAGTATAGCCCGGCGTTGCTCGGGTGTTATGAAAGCTTTAAAACTAATCCGTGGGCCTGGAGCTCAGACTCTTTGGACGTTGGCACGAAAGACTAAAATGCAATAGTTGTTTCCAGTTAAAGCAAAACTGTAGACGGAAAGAAAAAATGAATAGATGTAAGTGAAATTTTGAATTCCTGGTATTGATATCAAATTTTCTACACTATTGTAAGAACTGCAACCTTAAAACTTCTGAATATCGTTTCTTATGTTTTTGTCTATGAGTGTATCAAATTTGATTAAAATCGGACCACTTTTTATAACCCGATTTTGTTCGATTATCAATTTTCGATATTTATCGGGGGTACCTCGACACAAAACCTAGCCATGAACACTCGCAGACGCTTATAGTACAACTGTGTAAATTTTCAAGAAAATCGGTTCAGCCTTGTTAAACGACCGTTTTTCTTTGCACTGACAATTTGTTAATGCTAATTGACCCTTAGTGAGCTACAACCTCCAGAACGCGATCAGCGACTATCATCAAATAGTGAATTAGGTACCTCCAATTTTACCGTGGGAAAATCAGCATAGTCTGAAGTAAAAAGCCTCAAACTAAATAAAAACACAGTTTTCTCGGCAAAATGTTTATGCTATCATAAAGAGGATAGATCAAAGTATTTTTTAATTATTTTTACAATTTTTTAAAATTGTTCTAACAGGTTCTGAAAGGCTCATTTAGTGGTAGAAAATCTTTTTTTCTCTCGTCAGTGAAAGGGGTAAATTGATGCTAGAGTTTATTTCGTCAACAGCGTAATATTACTCGAAGGCATGTTTTGACTGTGAAAGAAAAATTAAATTGGAAATTCTTGCAAAACTCAAATAATCGTCTGATTTTGAGGAAAATTTCAAGGCTTTTTCACAAATGACTGAAATGATTTTTGAAATAATTATTTTTTAAAAAATATTGGTAAAATTTTTTTTTTAATTTGTTACCCCCTCCCAATATTTAATTTCCAGAAATGTCGAAAAATGCAACTCGGTCACAAAATATAGATAGTTTTCATTAAATTCAGGAGTCATTAAGGAAAGCTAATCAACTGTCATTTTTTCTTCAAAACAAGCTACCTTTTAGAAAATCAGCTCTGAATTAGGAAAACAAAAATGCAATAAAACTATGCCAATTTTTATTTGGGTAAACTTTTAATTACTTTTATAAACATAAATTAAAATTGTGTCATCGTCTGAATAAAAAAAATTTTCCGTTAGTAATGAATTTTTACAAGAATTGTTTTTATTTTTCATATTTTTTATTAAGTAATTTAAAAAGTTTCATAAGTCTTTTACAATTTTCTCCTTATAGGTCTCTCAGATGTTTTTTAATTAATGTGTGGCAAATATATTTATTAATCGAAAAATTCAAAAAGTTACTCTAAAAGAGAAGATTTTTTTTGTAATTTAATTAAAACTGTTTTTTTTTTTTTTTTTGCATGTTAATTTCCCGTTTTTGGTAAGTACGGGTGCCCATAAACGATATAAATCTGTAAAAGGTCACGTGACTCAAGGGTTGTCCGCCCTTACATAAAAATTTCCTGTATATAAACTCCGAAGGTCCTTACTGCTATTCTTTTCATGCGTGTCTCTGAATCGCTCAAGAAAGAACTCATTTCTAGTCAGAATTTAAATATTTAAAGTAACTTTTATATTTTTAACTTATTAGTTTAATCATTTTTAATATTAATTGTGAATCTATCTACCTGACAGAATTTAGTAAAAACATCAAAACTTCTTTTTTTATTTGTTTTGCTTTTTTGGGCTGTTCATTCCAGTGGCATGTGGTAATGATTCATAAAAGAAATTATTAGGGATAAAAATGTTTACTTTCAATGTGTGTTTGCAAAATGTGACTAAGAAATAAATATGTACTACAATGTTATGGTGGATAGGCTAAGATTAAAACTATAGGGTTATGGGAAATGCTTAATTTCCCCGACACTATATTTTTTAGGCACACAAATGAATGACGAAACTTGCTTTTAGAACAACAACAAAGAATGGTTTATTACATAGTAAACGTACAAGATTGATAGTATGTAAGTGTCCATGGTGAAGCTAGCAGCAGCGTCTTCAGCGAAAGTATTCCAAATGGAATCAGTGGCAGCGATGTGAGAGAGACGTCCGTTACTCACGCTGGCTCATGGCTCTCTGCCTTTCGTCCGTTCTACCAAAATGGACTAGGAAAAATAGTTCTAGAGAGGAATCAATGCGCTCCGCCCGTTGATTGGTCAGTGAGTGACCGAATCTCCCGTCGGGGGCACTGATTCGCGAAAGGAAATAGATCTGTGGCTGCTACAAAACAATTTGGAAAAGGTTTCATTTTTTTCTTTTCAATTGAATGAAAAAGCCATTTTTTAGTTTCTTTATTTCATAGCCTAATCCTACTAATGAAATTATGCATTTTCAATGTTAACCTAATACTTTAAAGTTTATTTTTAATTGTAAATGAATGTACAAAACACATGTTATAAAATTATATTTACCCTTAGTTATCAAATTAAGGGAGATACCTACATTCACAATGGAAAAATCAAGAGGAAAGTTGGAATTTAAAAAAATATGTTTAATTTCAATTTGTGTTTGCAGAATGTTTTTAAGAAACAAATATGTACTACAATTTTATGGTGCCTAGCTAAGATTAAAACAAATTGAAAAAGGTTTCATTTTTTTTATTTTCAATTGAATGAAAAAGACATTTTTTTTCTATTTTATTTCATAGCCTAATCCTACTATTGAATTTATGCATTTTTATTAATTAACTTTTTTCATGTTCTTTTTTAAATTGTAAATGATTGTACAAAACACATGTTATAAAATTATTTTACCCTTAGTTATCAAATTAAGGGAGATACCTACATACCTGTACTTGGAAAAGCAGCTAAAAAGTGAGGAGGATTGGAGTGCCAATTAAGAAAACTCAGGACCACAAAGTATTCCCGAAATTCCTTTCTCTTCAAGATATTGCATAAATACAGTATGACATGTACAAAAAATATAGATACTTATTTATAACATCTACAGTTATGTAAAAATTAAATTAGATATTTTTACCTAGTTATCTTAATAATTAATATGAATAAGGCATAATAAAAATATTAATAATTAGCATAATATTTCATAACTTTACTGGGTTATTTTAATTTCATTCTTTGTTATTAAATTGTAAAATTATTTTAAAAGCAATTTCAATTTTTATTTATTTAGCAAGCATATTCAATCATCCAGCTATAATGCTAAACGAACATTGTATAAAATATTATGTAATGGTTAGCTATGCAGTTAAAAAACAGAAACCGGTTTTTTAGATACATAAAAATTTGGCACTTCCGGACGCCATACTTGGGGTGTTGACAGAACAGTAGCTGACATATTCAATCAATCACAGCTCGAATTACGTTTATGACAGGACTACTGTATTTAAGATAAGTTTGTCTTAAATTTCATAAAGTAAGGAATTACTATTGTGTGAAATCAGATTAAGGTAATGTTCAATTTAAACAATTGACTTTAAAAAAGTGTCTTTGATGTATATATATTTTTTCAAGATTTTTTTAAAGAGAAAGTTGGCTACTGTTGACATAACCTGTCAATAAATCAAAGAATGGCAGAAAATTTAAAGTTTTTTTGTTTTTTTTTCGAAAAATTTCGGATTCCAATCGATATAATTTCAGTTTAAAATACACCAGTGTATTTTGATTATTGGAATTACTAACTTTAATCCCTTGGCTTTCAAATAGACCTAATTTTAAAGCTTGAAGATAGATTAATTATTTTTAAATTTTAAATTTAAATTTAGGTAACTAAGAATTGATTGCAGGTACCTAGTGAAAATCACTGATCAAGCGACCGCTCAAAAAAAAAAAAAAAAAAATCCGTTTTGGTCGTACACTGCGAATTTCTAAATTAGATTACTCATTTAGTTTCTCCTATTTCATTTGGATTTAATCTAAGCCAGGAACACTTCTTCATTGTTTTGTTATTGTAGTGTTGTATTAAACTGTTATTTCTTGTTGAAATGTACATCGCCTGAGTTCACCTCACGGTCAGATATCAGCTGTTTTGTACAATAAGTATTGCATTGGACATGTTCAAGGGATTTATCACAGTCTCTGTACTGACTTGGATAAATTCAGGATTTGGGAAAATCAAAACTATGTTCCTTTCTCAAATGTCTATCTCTTTCGTTCCTTTATTTTTTCGTGTATCTATCTACTCTATTTCTATCTGGGTATATCTATCTCTATCTCTCTGTTTCTCTACCTCCAACCACGATCGCTGTCAGGTTTTGTATGTTTTTTTTCATGTATTATCGCAGATTCTCTTTTGTTATCACTCACTTCTATGAAAAATCTGAAAACGTTCACTTAATAAATATTTTTGTGAATAAATATTTTGGTCTCTTGTTGACCGTTGTAAATACGATTTTTAAAATTTTAAAGTGAATTATGCTGAATAAATTTCTTTCAAGTTAGGCCATTTTCTCATGTTCTCGTTTATATATTACCAGATTACATGGTAAAGTTCTAATATGTACATTCTGATAAGTAGAATATACGTTCCTGGTGTAAATACGTTCCTGAGCCTTTAGTGAGAGACCATCTGCCGCATACGACAGGTTCTACTGTAGCTACTTTGTTGTAATGTTATAACATACTTACGTTATAAATTTTAAATAAATATAATTTGCTCTACTCTGTATTGAGTACTATATTAAGAATAGTGTTTTTTTTTTTTTTTGGGATATCGGAAATTAATCCACTCATACCAATCCTATATGTGTATATATATATATAGGGTTGATATGAGTGGAATAAATTATATATATTCTAAACATATATTGTTAAATATAACAGACAATAAATGTTTATGTTTAATCATGAGCCGTTCTAAACATTCTATTGTGGCTTTAACTTCAGGTGAAAATAAAGACAAAAATTGCTCAACATTTGGATATTTTTTTATTATGCTGGTTCTAAGCTTTCGGCTCACATGAGTCATCTTCAGAGGGGTTACAGGGACATTAACATAAATAAATCCACAATTAAAGAAGATTTTATCTTGTGTTGACATAAAACATTGCTATGCAACGATAACAGTCACCGAATAGCAGACGCAGGTTGTAAATTTGTAATGCTGTTCTATGACGTCACACCTCGTGAGAGACCGAAATATTAAGAGAACCATATGTCTAAATGGAATGCAATGTGTTGTAACCAAATTGAAATGTGATTTTATTAAGTGTGGGTTGCTTTGATTTAATGTAGATGGCCTCCATCTGAAGGTTCTTTTTACTGTGTGTACGTGTGAGTATTATTGTGTTATCGACTAAAATCTGTGTAATATTACCTACATGGCTATGTTTTTTCTGTATATATATATATATATATATATATATATATATATATACGAAAAAGAAGAAAACATTCTAGCATACGTTTCCACTCATAACAAAAACAATCCAGAATTATTCACAAAGATCAAAGCCCACATGGAATTACTCAACAATAATGAAAAAATAAAAGAAATCTTAAAGACAATCAAAATAATTAACAGCAAACGCCAGCACAAAAATTTAAAAGACATCCTAACCTCATCGAAATTCGAACAACAACACACAACACAGGGGGTCACAAAATGCAACAACAAAAATAAAGATGTAGGGTATGCAACATAATAAAAGGAAAACACTTCCAGTTCTTAAACGCAACTACATTCGAAATAAAATCGGATCTGAGCTGCAACTTGAAAAATGTAGTTTACGCTCTAAAATGCGACAAATGCGCAAAGATATACGTAGGTGCGACACAATGCTTGAACAATAGAATTTCCCTTCATAGAAGCAATATAAGATTATCACATAACAGGAAATTATGTTTCCCAACATTTGCATGAATGTAGTGATGGCAACTTCAAAGTTATACCTATATATCAAAACACAGATTATGAAATATTAATAATGCAGGAAGAAAGATTCATAAAAATACAAGCCTTCGCTCAACAAAACGACATGAAAAACGCACACACACCGAAAAACATACAGACACACACATATACCATACACACACTCACATACATACACACACACCAAATTCAAAAGATAACCCCAAACAATAAAAAAAGAACCAGATGACCCATAAAAAACAATTCTAAAACATAAAGACGAAATAAAACACACACACACACACACACACACACACACACACCCCAAATTTAAAAAAACTGTCAAAGCAATAAAGAACAACCAATTGACCGTTGTAAAAGATGAGAGATAAGCAAAGGCGACCAGAAGATAATTTTAACACACTAAAAAAAGCAACCCCAGACCAAAATCATTTCAAATTGGGGTAAGCACTTGATTCATTCATCTGTTTATTTATTTCTCTGTTTATCCATGTATACACGTGCTGATGTGAAAAAACACAGACCATTCAACGTGCCAACATT
Organism: Ascarosepion bandense; assembly: GCA_037127315.1. Lineage (NCBI taxonomy): Eukaryota > Metazoa > Mollusca > Cephalopoda > Sepiida > Sepiidae > Ascarosepion > Ascarosepion bandense. The sequence continues at coordinate 409,551 of JBBBDQ010001013.1, read as the reverse complement.
TGATTTTTTTTATCTTATTTTATTTTATTTTCCTGATTTTATTTATTTTCTTATTTTTTCTACTTACTTATTTATAATACAACAAGTTGGACATCAGAAACGAAAAGAAATCGATAAGTAAAGCCACAAATTTATTTGCCTGAAGAGAGTCAATTTTAGACTAGAAACACGTGTAGCGTCACAAATACCATTATGGACACTTAATGTAGCATAACATGTATAATAACAAAAACAATAAATATACACTTTAAAGAAAACGTTCACGGCTTCTCACACATTTTATTCTATACCAATTTCTCTCGTTGGAACAACCCTATTTCTTTATCCTATATATATATATATATATATATATATAGAGAGAGAGAGAGAGAGAAGTAATGCAATATAGAAATTGTACTTAGCTGATTGATGTTAAATTCATCACCCCGACTCCAGAGTTTCGTAGACAAACCTTGTAAAATCATTCGCTCCACTCGTCAGGATGCAGAGACCGGTAAGCGTAAATTTACACTATTTTAAAGAATATGCCTATTCAGCCACATATATCCACCAAATATAACGTTTAATGTAAACACACACACACACACACACACACACACACACACACACACACACACACACACACACACACAAGTTTTGTATATGTCTTTTTTATGTATATAAGAGTGCTCTATTTTGAATACTTTTAAAGGAACATTTTAATATACATAAAAATAACATTTTTATTATGATTTATTTATTAACAGCTTGTTTCATGCTGTGTGAGTTTCAAAAAGAGCAAATATTTATTTTGGATGCCTTTGGGCTTGAGAATTCTCTCTGTATATCTCTAATTTTATTTTGCGCGTTAACTTTATCACCACAAAATTCCTCTGAAGCAGACCGTTCGACGATATTATAATTTTCCCCATACCCGCATCATATTAAAATCCTGAGTGTACTTGTATATTAACTAACTTCATGTATACTGCGACAATGAATTTTTTCGCATGAATTTTAACCCATTCAGAAAAAAAATACTTGTGCATAGCGCAACCGGTTAGTAAAAATGCATGTTTTTTTCCTCATTAATAGAAATTGCCAGTGTATAGTGCGATCTTTTATGTTTTGTGTTAAAAAAACTGTTCCTCAAACCTCGTTCTATACTCGAGTATATACATAATTAAAAAAGTGCTTATTTAACTTCAATTAGATCAAAATAATTAAAAGGTGATAGTCGTAGAAGGTCCCTTTTGAATACAATGTCCGGTTTGGGATCGTAGCCAAATAGAATACAGTCTTTCTCGAACAGTTTCTGGATTTGATTTAATAAGTTCATAGGCACTTTACTGTACAGTTGAATCATAGCTTCAAGTTTATTGGCTTGAAGCGTCGGATCTCGGCGGGACTTGGAGTGGGCATCTATGATAAGATCTCGGAATTCTTGGTTGGTGATGGTCATCGCTTCAGCGTTAGTTAGGGGGAACTTTAGGTCTAAGCTGAGAAAACCCCTTATCTGTGCCCGACGCCATAGGCGGCGAAGTCTCTGGAAAACAGAACAGGAATTTGGAATTAAAAATGTGCTTGTCTGAAGTTATTAAACAAATCATATAAACTTCAATAATTCAAATTTAATTTGAAAAAGCTGTCAAAATTTTAAACAATCAATTTAGATGTCAACACAAAGCCTGAGTGAAAAATTTAGATAGTACCTTTTATGGTGCCCTCCTACGAGGAATGGACTCTTCCTCTTGCTATTTATAAATTACCTACTTGACTTCTAGAGAGCAGTTGCCTCTCTGTAACTGACTTTTTCACTGTCAGCTCTCTGCCTTCGGGTAGAGGGCGCTCTCTGCTTCCAAGCAGAGAGCAATAACCCAGTCGTGGTTCCGCCGAAGGGTAGAAGCACAACTGGGGAATAATAGACAGACATTTTTTGGCCGGGCCATATAGTCCGGAAAGCCCAGTTATAAACTGACCATGTGTCATATGTTGCCCTTACTGGGAGGGACAGCTAAATAATGCAGTTACGAGCAGTGATAGAGCAGTTAAGTACAGCAGTTAACGAGAGCAGTTAACGACAGCTACTAGTCAGGCAGCATAATTATACCTTCAGACTTATTATTATTATTATTATTTCTATATTACTTATTATTAACACTTTATTTGAATATCTTTTCTCTTGTTATACTAATACACTGTTTTGAACCTACCTTCCTGTTCTGTGTCTTACTTCCGGCACAAACCGGTCACTACAACTTTGCGGCGATGTTTCGCCAGAACTCCACAACAGAATCAATGCATTTTATTGAAGTTATTTGGTGTATTTGCCGCTTGAAGTTATGAGGCAAAACCAAATAATCACATTTTACTTTAATAGAAAGATAATAAAATCATCAAACATTGATCAATACGGTATATAAGAATAAATAACAAACATATAATTCCTTGAATCTGTTACATTTTAGTATATGTTGATTGGTTGTTTTTGTTTTTATGGTATACCAACCTCGGCGGGTCATTTATTGCCAACTAAATTTTATGTTTCACTTTCTCAGCTGAGCAGTCGATGGAACTCAGTGAATTCGGGTTGAGTAATAACTGAGTACTACTAAAATAACTGTAAAAACGTATTAATAACAACAAAGATGAGGACAATAGTCAGAGGGTAAATAACTATGTCAGAACGTAGGTGACAATGGCTCTCCATAGATTCTTATTACTTATTATATGTTGGTTGGTTGTCTTGTATTTATGGCATATCAACCTCGGCGGGTCATTTATTGCCAACTAAATTTTATTTATTTATTGCTGGTAATACCTTTTTTCTTTCAACAATTTATTGTTGTTTTTATATAATTTTTGTCTCTAGTAATACTTTTTTCTTTTCGAGTATCAAGATTAATTGGGATTGTTTTTTAAGGGCAGGGTCCCTAAGTGCTACCCTTGTTATTTAACCTATAACTGGAGGAAATGGATGGATTAATATCTTTCCCAAGGGTACCAGTGCTAAAGTGAATGCAGGGTATTCAACTAGAATTCGAACTCGGCCCACCGATTTCTTTTTCCGAGCCGATATCCACTGCACCACAACGCACATCCGTCACTAAACACTTACAGCACCTGGTATTCCCAAGCGGTCATCCATCTAAGTACTGACCAGGCTCAACGTTGCTTAACTTCGGTGATCGAGCGAGAACCTGTGTATTCAACGTGATATGGCCGCAAGCCATTTTAGTATAGTGACCCTTTTTCTTCATAACAACATCTGTTACACCAGTCAATATTTTTAACTCAAATTGGTTGTTGGGGAATGGGCACATGTTTCTGGGTCAGTTTTAAAACGGTGATTCTGAGAATCAAGTCCGTTTTGCCACATCACATCAGGTTTTCTCTGTGCAGATGATTGCTTTTTTTTGCTCAAAATAGGCCAAATAGGTTTAATTTCACTGTGACGTGCCAGGACATAATAATGTAATTGAAACGTTTTATTTTAGGTTCAGTTAACTTATCTGTTGTGGATTTTCGAATCTAATTTGTTGTGGAGTTGTGGCGAAACTTCGCCGCAAAGTTGTGGTGACCGGTTTGTACCGGAAGTAAGACATGGAACAAGAAGGTAGGTTCAAAACAGTGTATTTGTATAACAAAAAACAAGATGCTCAAAAGAAATGTTAATAATCTAAACTTATTTATAAATGGAAGTTTGTCTCTGTGTGTGTGTGTGTGCGTGTGTGTCCGTTGCCTATAGACTCCGAAACGGCTGAACCGATTTTCTTGAAAACTTATACAGTTGTACTACAAGCGTCTGCAAGTGTTTTTAGCTAGGTTTTGTGTAGAGGTACTCCCGATAAATATCGAAAATCGATAATCGAAAAAATCGGGTTATAGAAGGAGTGTCCCGATTTTAATCACATTTGATACACTCATAGACAAAGACATAAGAAACGATATTCAGAAGTTTCAAGGTTGCAGTTCTTATAATAGTGCATAAAATCAATAATATATATATATATATATATATATATATATATATATATATATATATATAGCAAGATGTTTGTGTGCGTGTCTGTTTATCTGCCTGTATGTTTGTATTTTTTCAGCCCTTCTATTTTAGTTTTTGCTTCGGGTTTGACTCTAAGTAGGTATAATTGTAGTTCTTAGTCTCAGCCATGATACCATTTACTCAGAGGACTTATTTAGCATTCAAAATTAAGTTTACGATGAAAAACTAATTTGATATCGATACCAGGAAATCAAAATTTGACTTACATCCATTAATTTTTCCTTCAGTGTACGGTTTCGCTTTAACTGGAAACAACTATTGCTTTTTAGTCTTTCGTGCCAACGTCCAAAGAGTCTGAGCTCCAGGACCATGGATCGGTTTTAAAGCTTTCATTACACCCGAGCAACGCCGGGCTATACTGCTAGTTTTACAATAAATATGTATTGGTGGTAACTTGGATATGAATATAAATTCGTGGTAATTTTACTTAAATAACTATTGTTCGTAATTTTACTATAAATATTTACTGATCGTAACTTTATAAATATTTATTGGTGGTCATTTTACTGTAAATAAGTATTGTTTGCAATTTTACTATAAATATATATTGAGTACAATTTAAATATAAATATGTATTGTTCGTAATTTTACGATAAATACTTATTTTTATATTTTCATAGTGTTTTGGTTGCGTTTGGGGCTCACTATTTACCCATAGCTGGGACCCTAACAGGTGCTACAACGCGGATTATGGTGGAGCTGGGAACAATATAAGTTAGGAGGTGGTTTACCGATCTTCAAAATCTATAATCTTCTAATTAAAGACCTTGCTACCGGATGTTGTTCATCGCCACGCTCAGGACTCGTTCTTTTTTCGTATGTCTCCGGGACTGTGAGCTCTTGATGCATTGTTTAATGAAGTTCGGACTTGATACTTTCCCGATCACTGTAATATTAAGCTCTTGATGTATACACTACATACCCGCATAATGACCACTTATTTTCTTACTTTGTGTTCTTAGAATAACTTATTTCAATAACTCCCTACCTTGAGAGTCTCTTGGGGCTGTAGGGTGATAATAGTTGTCTTCCCTTAAGGGGAACAACAGTTGTCTTTCCTATGGAGGAACTCTTCTTTATCTGGGACCATTCCCTTCCTTGCCTTGGTGGGTATAGCCACGAGGAGTACTGTTGCCTAACGGTATGCTATTTCTTTGCTATTCTTGCTAAAAACATTCTCGTCCATTTGGACAACATGAACATTCATCTTGTTTTGGGCCGTAGCTAATTAGTCTGAATGCATTATACTTGTTTTTGTTATATTAAAGGCCTAGTTGTTATTGCCATGTAACTTGTCCTTTAATGCACGTGCTACGGCAATGTATTATATCTATCTAATCTAAACTTATTTATAAATGGAACTTTGTGTGTGTGTGTGTGTGTGTGTGTGTGTGTGTGTGTGTGTGTGTGTATACGTTACCTATAGACTCTGAAACGGCTGAATCGATTTTCTTGAAAATTTACACAGTTGTACTATAAGCGTCTGCGAGTGTTCTTAGCTAGGTTTTGTGTCGATGTACCTCCGATAAATATCGAAAATCGATAATCGAAAAAATCGGGTTATAGAAGGAGAAATTGACTACCGTCACTGAACTTAGCTTTATTAATTAAATACAGGATCCCTTAGGGAATGTAAATCACTAAAAAAAGGACTCCTTTTCAGAAAATCTGTTCTAAATATTGCAAACAAAGTACAATAAAACTATGCCATTTTTATTTAGATAAACTTATAATTGCTTTCACAAACAATATATATTAAGAATATCATGGTCTGAAGAGATATTTTTCAATAAATAATAATGAATTTTTACAAGAATTGCTTTCAGTTTTATTGTTTAAGTATAATAATTTATAAATTTTCATAAATCTTTTAAAATTTGTTCCAATTGTTGTCCTAATTAGATTAATAAGTTAATAAATGAAAATTATATTTATTAATAGAAAATTCAAAAGGTTAACGCAACTCTTCACTTCAAGGTTTGCAGTTCTTACAATAGTGCAGAAAATCGATAATAAGCATATAAAAGCTTTCATTACACCCGAGCAACGCCGGACTATACTGCTAGTATACACTAATGTTTATATTAGTATCACGTAACTGGAAATATCACCGGTTCGCAACCAATACTAATAGAGCTTTCATTGGGTCAGTAATAGAAAACTTGTCTATTAATTGATATAGCTTGTCCAGCGGATTGTAACATAGCAATCAAGGAATTTGAAAAATTGTCAAAATATAAAGATCTGGAAATTGAAATAGAAAAAATGTGGAAATTGAAAACAAGAGTTGTGCTAGTGATAGTAGGTGCACTTGGAATGATAAAAAATGGAACAAAACAACATATTGAAAGAATCCCCGGAAACCCCAGCTTAAGAGATATACAAAAATTGTCTTATTAAGTACAGCCCACACACTAAGGAAAACTTTATCTATGTAATGCTAGGGATGATAGGGAAGATAGAAAAACATGAAATGGAGCCATAACAACACGCCACGACCTGCCTTAGGTCTCCCCGCAGACTTGGTAGGTAGTGAGACCAAAGCAGAAATCGAAATATGATGAAAAATGACATAATAATAATAATAATAATAATAATAATAATAATAATGTAATGCTGGGGATGATAGGGAAGATAGAAAAACATGAAATGGGGCCATAACAACACGCCACGACCTGCCTTAGGTCTCCCCGCAGACTTGGTAGGTAGTGAGACCAAAGCAGAAATCGAAATATGATTAAAAAATGACATAATAATAATAGGAAACGTATTACTCACCTCGCCAAAAGGCATACATGTATCCTTTTTCGCCTGGAAAGCGTAATTAACCACAGTCCTCAAATCGTCTTCCATCCGAGCTAACTTTAAATCGCCTTTTGGAAGATGCTTTGTCTGGTTTATCGATTCCATAGCAAAGAAGACATCGTTAGTAAAAGTCTCTAGCTTCCCGATAACATCATAATCCAGACCGCACACATTGCATAAGGTATGCATCGGCTGGAAATGGTAATTTCGGCGTTCATTATGCGAATTAGAATGGAGCACATAGCGAATTAATTCTTCAAAAGTCACGTCATTTGGGCACTTACGTTCGAGTGGTGTAGATCTGGGCCTAAAGGTTTTGATAATATAACTGCGTAATCTAAAATTAGAAGGCCTCGCCATGAACATTTTGTCTAGATAGCCGGAGAATAGGCGTACGTAAGGATCCCGGACAAAGAGCATCTTTTGATATTGTTGAAGCAATTCGTTTCTTCTTTTCGGGACTTTCGATAAATAATCCATTGGCAGTATGTGGATTCTGTTCGCACTAATGCTGTAGGGGTCGACTGTAGTTGGATCGTTGCCCTTAAGTACCATCAGGAGGCGCTTGAAGAACGTACACCCGACTTTAGGAAGGTAGCAGAAAATCAGTTTGTGCTTGTGATCCATCAGCATCATGTGTGAGAGGGTTTGGGATGATTGTAGTTTCGACGGTGCTTGATTTTTGCACTGGTCCCGAAGCCGAGCCTTGCGAATCCGTTGCTCTGAGTAGAACTCTAACCTGTCGAGATTTATAGAAGATGTTTTTTTCTCCTTACTCTTTATCGAATTTAAGTTGCTTTTTAGGGGACTTTGCTGCGGTGGTGATGGAGGAGGGTGCTTTGGTGGAGGGAAGACTGACTGTATTGTGTCATAAAATGGACCCACTTCATTTTCTTCCTCCATTTCGCGGTGAATGCTGTCGTTCATATTGGAAGATTCGGGCACAAATCCGTTGTCTGGATTATTGTCTTGATATCCCTCATACTCAACGTCACCCTGACTCTGTGCTCTATGTTGGTAGTTAGCCATCGCATACTCTCGTTTCTTGGACCAAATCACCTTAAAATAAATAAATAAGTAAAGCATAAGTATCAGTGTAAAACACACGTTTCAACATAGGACAAATACGCAATGTCAAATGAGCAATATATTATTTTAACTAGGTTTGAAGCGCAGCTGTTCTTTTATGACCACGATTACAATAAAATGTTCCTTATGGTGCAGTTAATATCGGTAGCCATTACTTTATGCGGTAGACCGGTTGTTATAGAACCCAGTTTTTCCTGCTATTCAACCCATGGCTGAAGAAAGAAGGGATGGATTCATACCTTTCCCAAGGGTATTTGCGCGTAAGTGAATGTAACGAATTCAACTGGAATTCGAACACGGATCTTTGATTTTCTCGTTCCGAGCCGATATCCATTGCATCACAACGCCAATTTAGTCAATCAGTTAGTCAGTTTAGTGCCATACGTGATACACGCTTTGGGTGATCATGTCTCGAAAGAGACATGACTGACTGGGCAGTAGGTTGCCATTGCTTTCTGCGGTAGACTGGTTGCCAGCCAAGGCTATAGAACCCAATCTGTCCTATTATTTAACCTATAATTGGAGGGAAGAGACAGATTAATATCTTTCCCAAGGATATTTGTGTGTAAGTGAATGCAATGAATTCAACTGGAGTTCGAACTCGGCTTTCCTGATTTCTTGTTCCGACTCGATATCCACTGCACAACAACGCACAATTTAGTCAGTCAGTCAGTCAGTCAGTCAGTCAGTCAGTCAGTCAGTCAGTCAGTCAGTTAAGTGCCATACGTGATACACGCTTGGGCGATCATATCTCGAAAGAGACATGACTGACTGGGCAGAAGATTATCCCGCAGTAGGTTGCCATTGCTTTCTGCGATGAACTGGTTGCCGACAAGGCTATAGAACCCAGTCTGTTTTTTTATTTAACCAATAACTGGAAGGATTAGATGGATTAATACTTTTCCCAATTGTATTTGCGCGTAAGTGAATGCAATGAATTTGGCTGGAATTCGAACTCGGCTCCCCGATTTCTCGTTCCGAACCGATATCTAATGCACCACAACGCACATCCACAATTTAGTACCGCGCTTAAACTCTTAAAATCTTGGTATCATAGCACAGAGAAATGTTCTTCAGAACAATTATCATGAAAACATTTATAGAAAATGCGCAGTGAAAAATGACTGAAACCGAGATGCCAGGTCAGGACCATCGACATTGCAGATTCTTCTTTGGATTTTATTAAGAATTTCTAAATATATATCGGAAGCACCAGATCATACGTGGCTGAAACAGTGTTAAATTTTTTCTTAAGGTCTCAAAAATTGCCATGGTGTATAATATTTTTGACAGTTACATACCTTCTGACACATGTTGTCATAACACATTGTAGACCCTAAAAAATCTTTTAGTAATTTTCAACACCTGTCATCATTCCCAGATTTACTTAAATTGTTTAATTTAACAGTTTCATTTTCCTCTATTCGTGGGAATGGGTGATTTGGGGGTGGGGCCTCACAAGTTGAATAGCACCTCTTTTTATCTACGCCTCCTTGGCCTTACACTCTTGGCGGACCTCAAATGGAATGACTATATCGAATCCATTGCCAAATCCACCGCTATGAAAGTCGGCTCTCTGTGCAGGGCCCGGAAGTTTTCCCGCCTGAATCTATCCTGCACATATATAAATCTACCATCCGCCCATGTATTGAATACTGCTGTCACATCTGGTCGGGTGATACTGACTTGGCAGACCGGCTGCAATCACTCTCTCACCGGCGTGATGTGGCTTCCCTGTACCTCTTCTACAAATACTTTCATGGCTTCTGCTCCGATGAACTTAGATCATTGGTTCCGCCTAGGTACGAATTTACACGAGATACTAGATTAGCAACTAGGTCCCACCCTTTTACATTTAAACAGATAAGATGTAACCGTAATTTCTACTCCAACAGCTTCTTTTCTCGCGCTTCCCGCCTGTAGAATTCCCTTCCATTGTCTGCTTTCCCGACAGCTACAATCTCCAGATGTTTAAATGTAGGGTCAATAGACACCTCCTATCACACTAACTTTCAACTATTCTCCCAACACTCTCAACATCTACCCAACCCTCATTTTCGGCATCCTTACCCGCCTATCACCCTCCTTCTGACAGTTCCTATATCTAACCATCCATTCTCCACTCTATGTCGCCCCCTGCGCAGTAGTGGCAGTGAAATGCCTTGCTTGGGGTGAAACGCTTATTAAAAAAAATCCGACCCTGGCTAGGAATATTTAAAGTATGCACGAATGGTTCCGTTATAAATATCTAAGCCAGATTGTGGTGATAAAAATTGTTTAGGATGATATAGTGAACCACATTTGCAAGCAGCAGGTTTTGTTATTTTTTAGTAATGATTGCGATCCTCACTGCGTGCTCCATACAGAAAATCGATAATTAGATAACCAAAACATTTAATAACTAAACATTATTGTAAAATCAGTGAAAATAACATAAAGTAAAAAATGGTTGCCTGCCTCTGATTGGCCGGTCTTTAAGGAACATCAACAGTATCAATAAAAATATTTTAGTTTATAGAAATAATTTTCGGTGGAATATAGATGAGGGATATGATCATTGTAAAAACCAAACTTTCACAATGTTACAGGTACTTCCATCCATTTTCACAATGTTACAGGTACTTCCATCCATTTTCGATACCTACGTTACAGGTACTTCCATCCATTTTCACAATGTTACAGGTACTTCCATCCATTTTCGATACCTACGTTTTAAATAAATGTTAATCAATAAAAAAGCTTTATTGAAGATTTAGATTTAATTGAAAGCTAAGAGATTAAATTTACTAATTCCAGTAAGCATAATACTCTGGTGTATTTCAAACCAAAATTTTATTGATTAGAAATTAAAATTTTTCAGATTTAAAAAAAATTCACCTTTTACACATTTTAAAATAGAAGCCAATTCACGGTCTCAAAAAAAAAATCTTCCAAAAACAAATTATACCTTTCTGACACGATATTTTAATCAAATTAGCAAATTTAAACTTACCTTTGAAACAAGTATTACTTGCTTACTGCCTGAAATGTACTATAAAAGCGTTTCTTAATCTCGGTAGCCTTGTTATCAGTGTTATAATGTTAACTGAGGAGATAATTGACAGAACACACAAAAGCCGTAAAAAAAAAAAAAAAAGAAAAAGAAATAAAGAAGTTAAATATGGTGGCCGAATTTTATATAACTTTATGTAGCTTAATCGTATTTTGGTTTTTAACTATATAATAAAATTTAAAAAATTACATGATATGAAAATATCATGTAAATGCAATTATCTAATATTTTATAGAATTGTTTTTAGTTTAGCTTTATAGCCTTACATTTGAAGATGTTTTCCGAAAAATGAAGATTACAATAATATAAAACTTTCTTTCAAAATAATTTTACAATTTAATATCAGAGAATGAAATTATATAACATGACAGAGGTATCTCAATAATTTATGAAATATTATGTCATTTATTAATTTTTATTTTTAACATTTATTTTGCATATATAGTCTTTATTAGGTGCCTCCACAAATTGTGAATTTCACAATTACCTTTTTAACAAAATTAGGAAACTAAGAATTAAAAATATAAAACGTGCTTTAAGTTTTAAAGGGATGATTTTAAAATCCCGTTGAATGTTGAAACGGAAGGCACAGGAATCACGGAAGCGAGATGAAAGAATTGTATCCTGCCGAAAATATTTATATCGTTTTTTCTTTCTGTAAAGAGTGCAACCATTGAAACACGTTGGCCACCAGTAAAATAAAATACGGGTCTCTCTCTCTCTCTCTCTCTCTCTCACACACACACACACACACACACACACACACACACACACATGCCGTTCATTCAGCAATGAATTAGAACACTCTCAGCTATTGGGCGTGTGTAATGATAATATACGCGTTAAAAAATTTGCTTTCTTCTACCGAGCGCCCATAGCTCAGAGGTAGAATTGCCGACTGACGCCAATTCAGTCAGGTTTTAACCCTGGGTTAAAAGCAATCGGAGTCTAACCGTACTGATGAGCTGTGATACAGCGAAACAGATCTGTCTGCGGATGACTATATATATATATATATATATATATATATATATATATATATATATATATATAATTACCAAGATTTTCTAAAAATAATGATTTCAAAAATGATTGCAATCATTTGTGAAGAAGTCCTGAAAGGTTCATCAAAATCCGACCATTATTTGATTTTTGCAAGAATTTCCAAATTAATGGAACACATGACCTTTTAATTTATACATAGAAAAAATTTTCTTCAGACTATAATGTCCTTAATTTATATTATTTATTCAAGCAATTAAAAGCTTATCTAATTAAATAATGTCATCGCTATATCGCATTTTTTAATTTACTATTTGGAGCAGATTTTCGGAATTAAAAGCAAAATCTTTAAAAAAATAATAAATGATTTACATTCTTCTGCGTTTAACTAATAAAGATTTTCGCAGCAAAATTTAATTTCTTAAAATTTCATGAATTTACCTGGAAGTGGATAACGGATATAAAAAATATTTTTACCAAGATTCTTTAAAAATTATAAATTATTTCATTCATTTGTGAATAAGTTCCGAAAATTTAATTAAAATCCAACAAATATTTGATCTAAAAAAACTGAGTTATGCAATATTATGTTTTCCATTGTAAATTCTTGTAACTATTTGGTTACCCACGAACTAAAATCGAAACAAGATTTTTTACCAAAATCTCGAACGTGTTAGAAGGGATGAAAATTCTTTTTAAATAATTAAAAAACACTTTGATTTTTCCTTTGATGGAAAAAGTTCGTTTTTATTAAGTTTGGGGCCCTTGTTTTTTCATACTACGCTGCTTTTTTCCCCAGCGAATTCGTGGAGGTACCTACATGAATATGAACTCCAGTGAAGAAGGAACAAGTGGAGAGTTCAATTATAATGTCGCTTGACTTCATAAATATCAGCCGTTTAATAACGACTTCAAAATCCAGAATTGCTCATTACCAATCGGCTATAAATATGAGGGAAGTCATTCTGACAGGAAAGTGAAATGTTCATCTGGCGTTCAGTCAGTTAAGTGCCATACGTGATACACGCTTGGGCGATCATGTCTCGAAAGAAACTTGACTGACTGGACAGAAGATTTTCCCGCAGTAGGTTGCCATTGCTTTCTGCGGTAGACTGGTTGCCAGCCAAGGCTATAGAACCCAATCTGTCCTATTATTTGACTCATAGATAGAGTGGGAAAAATATATTATATTATTAAGTAGTAATTAATGGGGGATCAGTTTATTACTACATAACAATATAAAACTGATCCCCCACCTTATACCCAGTAGAAGCCTTAATCATGTTTTCAACTATTATATTCATTCAGTCAGGTAAGTGCCACACGGGATACAAGCCTTGTGCTATCATGTCTCGAAATAGACATGACTGACTGGGCAGAAGATTATCCCGCAGTAGGTTGCCATTGATTTCTGCGGTAGAATAGTTGCCGACTAAAGCTATAGAACCCAATCTGTCCTGTTATTTAACCCATAACAGGAGGGAAGAGACGGATTAATACCTTTCCCAAGAGTATTTGAGACTAAGTGAATGCAAGGAATACAACCGGAATTCGAACTCGGCTTCCCGATTTCTCGTTCGGAGCCGATATCCACTGCACCACAACGCTGATATGGACTTATTAATTAACCCTCTCTAAGAGAAAGAGAAAGAGAAAGAGAAAGAGAAAGAGAAAGAGAAAGAGAAAGAGAAAGAGAAAGAGAAAGAACAAATTTTATATAAATAAAAGAAGGTGTTTGAAATCAGCCGTTTAATAACAACTTAAAAATTCAGAAGTGTGCATTACCAATCGGCAAGGGAAGTCATTCTACCAGGAAAATGAAACGTTCATCTGGTGTTACCTCCCCTGAAATCAGAGCTGACGTTTAACGCATATAGAAATATATTTTCGTACATAAGTTCAGACAAATTATTACTAACTAGCCATATCGACAAGTTACGAACATTTCTAAATGTGGTTTTATATTTTAAGTAATCTGGTGGAGTGAAAAAAATGATTATTGTTTTAAATAAATGTCACCTTAAAAGAATATATTCACATCATATATAAAAGCATGTTAAAACAATTGCAAGGCTATAAAAAATATTACTTACCTTAAAATACTGAACCGAAAAATATAAAAGTATTATTCGGTTCAAGGTGCTGTGATGCAAAGGGCGGTTATCTCCTTTTGGTTGGTTTGAACTCACGAGAGTTAGGTGACGGCTGCTGGGTGACTTCAGTCCATATACAAACGAAAGTGGTCAGCCTTTAGTTTGCACTCCTTGAGTCAAAACGAATTTAACTCGACATCTTCGGCAAAGATATAAGAATAATCAAGAATCTCTACTGGCAGCAAACGGCCTGCATACGGACAGGTAACGACCTCAGTAGATACACAAAGATAGAAAAAGGCGTAAGACAAGGATGTGTCTTTTCACCGGATTTGTTCAACCTATACAGCGAGAATATTTTGAGGACCCTAGATGACACACCAGGATTTGTTATTGGAGGCCACAACCTGAACAACATAAGATACGCGGACGATACAGTACTGATTGCGGACACGGAAAGGAAACTGCAAGATCTCATACAGAAAGTAGCAGTGGAGAGTGACAAGAAGGGACTACAAATAAACTTTAAGAAAACTGAGTGCATGGTCATCAGCAAAAGATACAACCCAAAATGCCAAATACAGGTGGGGGATAACAGAATCAAACAAGTCCAAGAATTTAAGTACCTAGGAAGTGTTCTAACAGGAGATGGAAAGTGCGACACGGACATCCGAAGGCGAATTGGCATGGCAAAGGACGCGTTCCAGAAGATGAGCAAAATACTAACATACAGGAAGATCTCAATAGAAACGAAGAAAAGAGTGCTAGACTGCTACGTGATGTCAGTTCTTCAATACGGCTGTGAATGCTGGACAATATCATCGAAAATGAGGACAAAACTGGAAGCGGCCGAAATGTGGTTCTACAGAAGGATGCTACGGATATCGTGGACTGAGCATACAAGCAACGACGAAGTGTTAGAAAGAATGGCAACAAAAAGGAAATTGATGATGAGCATCAGGAAGAGACAACTGAAGTTCCTGGGACATGCAACGAGGAAGGAGAGCCTGGAGAACCTGATACTGACTGGTCAGATAGAAGGAAGGAGAGACAGAGGAAGGCAGCGGATAACATATTTACAGGGTCTGATCAGGTGGATGACGGAACGGGGGTTGCCAGGAGCAACAGGAGCAAACATACTAAGAGCCACAAGGGATAGGGAGGCGTGGAGATCCATGATCGCCTACGTCCTGAAGGGACAGGGCACATAGAAGAAGAAGAAGAAGGTTAAACATGCGCACTCAGGACAGCTTCCATTGGACAGCACACATACTTTGGAAATATGTCCTCACTAGAGGCAAAGAAGATATATATTGCCCACTCGAATTATAGAAACTCCAGCTCGCATTCTCGCGCCAGAGACATAGAAGATAAACCCGGCTTCTCCAGAAACATAGAAGAATCCTCCTGAAGCTCGAATTCTGATTTTAAATTTTACCACATAAGACCTTATGTTTTCTTTTTAACATTTCACACTGTTGTTATAACCACGTGCTCTAATTTCTCTGTGTAGAACAAATGCAAATATCTGTATATAATTTTTGTATGACCAAACACTATAAAAACTTATTTTGAGAACAAAGCATTTTTCTCTGCAGCTATTCTGTTCCGGCTGTGTATTAAGGTGTTTTTTTATATTATGGATATAATAAAGCCCGTAATGGAGGCGAAATGCAGATAGGTAATTTTCATTTTTTGCCGAGCTACACCATTAAACATTTTTAGTAGCGAGTAGTATTTTTTATCGTCCTTATTGTATCTTTTCTTTTGTTTAATGTGATGTGCGTTGTGGTGTAGTGGATATCGGCTCGGAACGAGAAATCGGGGAGCCGAGTTCGAATTTCAGTTGAATTCATTGCATTCACTTAGGCGCAAATACTCTTGGGAAGCTATTAATTCGTCTCTTCCTTCCAGTTATGGGTTAAATAACAGGACAGATTGGGTTCTATAGCCTTGGCTGGCAACTAGTCTAGTGCAGAAAGCAATGGCAACCTACATGATCGCTCAAGCGTGTATCACGTATGGCACTTAACTGACTGACTGACTGACTTTGTTTAATATATTTCTAAATATTACGTGAATAAATATTTTTTAAAATAAATACATTTTATATTTTGTTATTAATAAAAAAATGTAGAATAGTCTTACCTTGTTTATCCATGAGCTAGGTTTGACGGATAGACGGAAGCCTTCAAAAGGTATTTTTGGAAACCGAAAAAGATGTAAAAACAAACAAACAAAAAATAGCAAAATAGTCAGTGAAAAAAAAAAAAAATTTAAATAAATAAATCAAAAGAAAAGATTTGGGTAAAATGTCATGCCAATACCAAAATTTTCTTGATATAAATAAAACAAATATTTGAATTCCGAATGACTATGAACAAGAAGAAAAGAGAAATTGCGATCAATTCACTCAAGTGTGATAAACATGTGCAGCAATGTCAACCGCAGTCGTTTTCAGGTGACAACTTCTCGACGCAGGATTGTCCTATATTAGATGAAAGCGAAGTTTCACCGTTTTGGTGACAATAATGTTTCACTCTCTCAGCTGAGCAGTCGATGGAACTCAGTGAATTCGGGTTGAGTAATAACTGAGTACTACTAAAATAACTGTAAAAACGTATTAATAACAACAAAGATGAGGACAATCGTCAGAGGGTAAATAACTATGTCAGAACGTAGGTGACAATGGCTCTCCATAGATTCCTATTACTTATTATATGTTGGTTGGTTGTCTTGTATTTATGGCATATCAACCTCGGTCATTTATTGCCAACTAAATTTTATTTATTTATTGCAGGTAATACCTTTTTCTTTTCAACAATTTATTGCTGTTTTTTTTTAAATATAAGTTTTATGTCTAGTAATACTTTTTTCTTTTCGAGTATCAAGATTCATTGGGATTTGTTTTTAAGGGCAGGGTCCCCAAGTCCTACCCTTGTTATTTAACCCATAACTGGAGGGA